>JBBPBX010026359.1:0-19119 GCA_038048925.1 Garcialebias charrua | reverse complement strand
TGTGTTTGCGTATGCTGTCATAAAACCTTCTCTCTGAGTGGCGGCAGCTCTATCTTCTGCACCACATGCCACCCCATAAGTTATTAATGAGCTGATATATTTCAAAAACCAGCTGGACAACTGTGGGAGGCAGCACTCTGCACCCCCAGTCATTAATCTTGCATTGATCCACATGCGGGCAGCACGGTGGCGCAATTGCTAGAGCTGCTGCCTCTCAGCGAGATGGTTACCCTTGTTCAAATCCCAGCCGGGGCCTTTCTGGGTGGAGTTTGCATGTGCTCTCAGTGTAACATGCATGTTAGACTGATTGATAACTTTAAATTGGAGTGTGAATGGTTGTTTGTCTTGTTTGTCTCTATGTGTCCCTGTGATGGACTGGATACCTGTCCAGGGTGTCCCCTAGCTCTTGCATTGTGATGGCTGGACATGGACACCGGTGACCCCCGCTGTTGTTCCTGTTGGTTTGTTAATAAATCCACCAGGACATCTGCTTGCTGGAGTTAACCATCTTTATTCTGTATACGTCATGCAACAACTCTGGCAGCCTTCATGCTAACAAGTTACCCCAACCATATTGCTACTTCCGGTTTTTAGTACTGGGTATTTCAAAATGAGAGTCCCATCAATACAGTCAGAACAAAACATTACATATCCCTCTAACAAAATAGTGCATGGTTGGTTATGCGTGAAAAACATTGCAAAATTCACCTAAGGCATATGCCAAAATTATTATTATAACAATGTATGTAATGTTTGTTTTTTTTAACAATAGAAAATAAATCCAACCTAATAAGATTCACAGATCAGGGATCTGCCTTGGTTTGATGATACGTCCATGTCTGGTTCTGGCCTGTGGCTCAGAAGGATTCTGTTCACACGCTTGGGTGGTGTGAGTTGGTTGTACTAGCTGTACACTATGCTGGACCCGATTCTGTCTGTATTTGACTTCTGTTTGCTGCTGATCCAGTGTTGGTATATTGTCCTGCGCCATAAGATGTCGCTGTTTCTTATGAAGTTCTGTCCATCGCTGGTCTCAGTGTGATAGCTCCGTGGTGTTTCGGCTGTTCTTGTAATAGAAGCCGGTTGCCATAATCCATCTTTCCGATGGAAACGTACAGGTGCTCCAACTGGCAGAATAGGTAGCAGTCTTGCAGTTTTGTCATACTGCTTTCTCTGGCGGCATTGACAAACCTCTCTTCTGATGAGCTACTTGAGGTTGCAACTGTTTTGTTGTTGTGGGCAGAATGGATCTCAGCCTGTGGCTCATGAGGATTTGGGCTGGTGATTTCAGTCCATTAACAGGTGTATTCCGGTATTCTGAATGAATGAACCTGCCTAAATTCTAGGAGTGTGAGATAAGGATCTTTTCCATCCTCTTGCTTTTGTCAGGATACGTTTCGAAGTTTGGACTGTTTTTTCAGCTAGGCCGTTGCTTTGGGGATAACATGGGCTTGAAGTAATGTGCTGAAAATCCCATCCTTTTGTGAACTGACTAAACTCCTTGGAGTTGTAGCATGGCCCATTGTCGCTGATGACATTTTCAGGAATCCCATGTCTGGCAAACACACCTTTCATCTTGTGTATCACAGCAGATGTAGTTGTGCTGTGAAGGATTTCAATTTCAAAATACCTGCTCAGGTAGTCACATATGATAATGCAGCTTTCAGAGTTCCAGGTGAATAAATCTGTTGCCACAGTTTGCCATGGGTTATCAGGTATTTCTGGGGAGAGCATGGGCTCTTTTTGATTGGAGTTGCGATGCGTTTGGCATATCTCACATCTCTTTACAGTTTCTTCTGTCTGTCAACATATCTCTGGCAAGAACATCATGTCTCTTGCCCTGTGCTTGCTTTTTTCCATCCTAAAATGTCCTGTGTGTATGTGCTGTAGCATTTCCTGTTGGAGCTTGTGAGGAATAATGATCCTCTCACCCGTAAGCAGAAGGCCATCAGCCTCTGTTATTTCACTGTGATGGTTCCAGTATTCACTAATAAGTGACGGGCATTTTTCTTTGTCTCTGACCAGCCTGAATGGATGGCATGTCTGAGGGCGGACAACTGCTCATCCTTATCTGTGGCTGTTTTGAGGTTATCAAATCTCTACTCACTGGCATGGTGCTGATGACGTGTGTATTAGAGTTTCCATGTTTTCCATTAGTGAGCTGTCCTCATCATCTGTGGATTTTCTTGACAATGTGTCAAACTATCTTTATTTTGTATTCATCATGCAACAACTCCAGCAGCCTTCATGCAGACAAGTTACCCCAACCATATTGTTACTTCTGGTTTTTAGTACTGGGTATTTTTCAAAATAAGAGTCCCATCAATATGTTTAGAACAAAACATTACACCCGCGACTCGAAATGGAAGAAGCGGGTAAAGATAATGGATGGATGATCCACATGCCTCAGATGAAATCAAACAAATCTGTGATCAAGAAAACTAGAGCAGAACCCTCCATCTCTGTGGTGATGGTTTTGGACCTCTGCACCCCATAGATCCAGCAGGAGGGATGAGTTGCTCATCATTTATACCCTATTTATAACTGAACCCCAAAGCAGTGGCAAACACATTATAAGTTATAAACACGTGTCAGAGCAGACTGTTCATTAACGCAACAGCAAATAAAAGAGGTGTTTCAGGTAGAATTGATTTTATATGAAGGAAACAATATTTTGCGTTCTATGACCCACTAGGCTGTTTGTTTTGCTCTTTAAGTGTGGGAGCTCAGAATGACGTCCCAGTGAATTTTCCACAGACGTGAATTTTCTCTCGGAGGATGTGTAGGCCCAGCACCACCCGCCTCCAGCTACCTGGAGATTAAACCTCCAAGATCTATGCTCTGTGGAAACTACTGCTCCTGGGAACCTTCTGTCATTGCTAGCATCATCTTTAAAAAGCTATGACACCATTTTTGCTGTTTCTTTATCTGTTGTTCCATCAAATAGTTATCAGTAGTTAGTGTCCTCAGCTCACAGGAAACAGAGTACTGTATAGAGAAAAGGTCATATTTCCCCATCCAGGCTAAGCTAGCTATACAAGGACCTCTTGTTCAATGTTTCTCGGGCTTAAAAGGGCTTCCTTAAAAATTAGGTTTAAGACCATTCACTCCAATATGCTGTTTCCAGGAAAGAGTTGTCCACACCTGGCAATGGACCTTTCTTTAGCTAGTTATTAGCTTAGACTGGATGAAGACTTTTTACCTTATATTGTTTGTCAAAAAAATTATCGTATAGACAACACTTGTTCTAGAAAGGTTTTCATCCATATGGAAATACCAAAAACAAGCCAAGACGTTGTAGTAACTGGGCCGGACTGTAAGGGGCGCTGTCACACAGCCACAAAAATGCATCAAAATAGGAACCAAGGTAAGCAGCTGGGTAACAACTGTAAAACAACACAGAGAGGAGAACAACTCTGTGTTTTAGAGTTTGTAGATTAATAATGGGGCTATGACAACATCCTTTTCAAAAGTTTGGGTTTTGGCCATCCATAAAAGCACAAGGTTGACATTAGAAGAGTTTTTCGGTCTGGAATCCATTAAAAAAAACTTTGGGGGAATTTCTTAAAACGCAGTCTCTGTGTGGACGCAAGGCTGAATAATTAAAAACAAAACTTTAGTGTATTAACCTCTTGAAATAAAACAATTAAAATTGTATCAAAGTTCATGCTCAATAATCCAGGTAAAAAATCCAACAAAGTTCAGTCAGGTCCCCTGGATGGTTTCTTTTTGTTGTTGTTGTTGAAATATTTTGTCCTTCATCCAAAGGACACGTCTCAACACACACACAAAAATAAACTATCCAGAGGACCTGACTGAACTTTGTTGGAATAAAACTTTTTAATTTTTTTATTATTATTATTATAACTACCTGAATGTGAATGATTTGGGAAGGACTACTGGCATGTATTAAAAACACAATGATCTCTAGAATACATAGAATAAAGTGTCAGTGGTGGTTTTGATTGATTATAAAACTTGAGTAAAAATTTTGTGGTGGTTTATGATTGAAGCAGCAACGTATCATGGTCCTGAGTGGAGACTTGATGTGCCTGGTGGCAGCTTATTCATGAAAAATGGTCTACATGTACCAGCGTGGACTGGTCCTCACGACTGGCCACACGGGCCTCATGCAACAATGTCATGGAAAATACCTAGAGCAGATTGTGCAACAGTGTCTGTTGTGGACAGTGCTGGGGTAAAAAAAAACAATGCGAGGTTGTAATAAAGCAACTCAGGAACATAGAAAATAGAAAGAAATATAATATTTTACAATTACAAACAACATGGAAATGTCCATCCATCCATTATCTTTACCCGCTTCTTCCTGTTTGGTCACGGGTGTCACTGGTGCCCATATCCAGCCATTACTGTGAGAGGCAGGGGACCCCCTGCACAGGTCTCCAGTTCATCACAGGGACACGTAGAGGAAAAACAAGACAAACATTCACTCTCTCGCTCACCTAGGGACAATTTAGAGTTACCAATCAGCCTAACATGCATGTTTTTGGTCCATTGAGAGACCGGAGTACCCAGAGAAAACCCACGCATGCATGTAAAAGAACATGCAAACTCCACCCAGAATGGCCCCCCAGTCGGGATTCGATCCGGTGACCTTCTCGCTGAGAGGCGGCAGTTCTACTGAGCCACATAGAAATATGATTTCCTATACGCAAGTGCAATACAGTATTTCCAAATTTGCAACAATCCAGGCACATTCTGATAGGTTGTGTAGAACATAATAAGGTCATTATCCAATATCCAATAAAAGCGTCTTTGAGAATTTAGAAAAGCGCTATACAAATAAAATGTATTATTATTATTATACTTTGTATGAAGAGAGTCATATCTTGAGAAAATGTCTTCCATAGCCATCCCTACAGTGTATTCATGATATGATCTTGTGCTTAGGAGGATTAAACTGAATGTAGCTTGCCTAATTTTTTTGGTATAAACAACTTTGCTATGTTAGTGTCACAGCTCACTCATCATCCCAGCCAGCATGCACAGGTGGGCCCCATATGGTATACATATGTGCAAAAAACATGGGCCCCAAAAGGTTTTGTCCACGGTTTCCATGGTGGCCCCACATGGGTTGGCCCAGATAGATTTTAATGGGCCCTGACTGGGTTTTCAGTGGGACCCATATGTTTAACTTAAATGAGACCCATGTAAAACCCATGTGTGTACCTTGAAGAATATCTACCTGGGACTAAACTGGGTCCCAACTGGGCTAAAAATATGGGTAATAAGTGGGTTTGTCCACGGTTTCCATGGTGGCCCCACATGGGTTGGCCCAGATAGATTTTAATGGGCCCTGACTGGGTTTTCAGTGGGACCCATATGTTTAACTTAAATGAGACCCATGTAAAACCCATGTGTGTACCTTGAAGAATATCTACCTGGGACTAAACTGGGTCCCAACTGGGCTAAAAATATGGGTATTAAGTGGGTTTGTCCACGGTTTCCATGGTGGCCCCACATGGGTTTGCCCAGATAGACTATAATGGGCGCTGTCTGGGCTTTCAGTGGTTCCCAGATGGTTAATTTACATGAGGCTCATTACAGACCCATGTGTGTTCTTACCAGCATAATTTATGTGTCGGATTTTCCGATCCAACCTGCCGAGAGCACGTATATTGCACCATACTCTGTGACTTCTGTCTTAACATTGTGTGAGTTACACTCAAAGAACACTCTGAGCCTCACAACAGATAATACCCAGTCTTTAACAAGAGGCAGTTCTATAACACAGATGTCCTTCTGACTCATGGTGCAGCCCGGAACACTAAAATACTGCTAAACATTATTGGAAATCAACATAGTCCACTCCCCGTTTTTGATTGTGGCACTATGAGTTGTAATTCTTGTTGGCTTTGATCAACGGATACAGATTTAAACTATAATTGAACACTAATATACCGCTAAGCATGATGGGAAATCAACACGGTTCACTTCCTGTTTTTTAGTTTAGTTTTTGATTGTGGCACTATGAGTTGTAATTCTTGTTGGTTTTGATCAACAGATACAGATTTAAAATATACATTGAATTTATAAAAATATACATTGAATTTATAAATGTAAATTCAATGTACAGTTTAAATCTGTATCTGTTGATCCCACATTTATACCACTTGGGATAAATACAGTTAGCCCACATGGGCTTCCCATGCTGGGCACATTATACTAAAATCACATGGGTCCTATATACTGATGCACATGTCTGTCCCATTCCCAGTTAGCCCACATAAAAAAATGAGCTGGGGCCTATATTATATATGCCCAGGTTGAAGCCATGTAAGATCATCCCACATTTAGCCCACTTGGGGTAAATACAGTTAGCCCACATGGGCTTCCCATGCCGGGCCCATTATACCAAAACCACATGGGTCCCATATAATGATGTCCATTTCTGTCCCATTCCAAGTTAGCCCACATAAAAATGAACTGGGGCCTGTATATCCATGCCAAGGCTGAACCCATGTAAGGTTATACGACACTTATCCCACTTGGGGTCAATATAGTTAGCACACATGGGCTTCCCATACTGTGACCATTATACTAAAACCACATGGGTCCCATATAATGATGACCATTTCTGTCCCATTCCCAGTTAGCCCACATAAAAATGTACTGGGCCTTATATATCCATGCCCAGGTTGAACCCATGTAAGGTGATCCCACATTTATACCACTTGGGATGAATACAGTTAGCCCACATGGGCTTCCCATGCTGAGCACATTATACTAAAATCACATGGGTCCCATATACTGATGCATATATCTGTCCCATTCCCAGTTAGCCCAAATAAAATTAAACTGGGGCCTATATATCTATGCCCAGGTTCAACCCATGTAAGGTCGGCCCACTCTTATACCACTTGGGATAAATACAGTTAGCCCACATGGGCTTCCCATGCTGGGCCCATTATACCGAAACCACATGGGTCCCATATAATATTGCCCATTTCTGTCCCATTCCCAGTTAGCCCACATAAAAATGTAGTGGGCCCTATATATCCATGCCCAGGTTGAACCCATGTAAGGTGATCTCACATTTATACCACTTGGGATAAATACAGTTAGCCCACATGGGCTTCCCATGCTGGGCCCATTATACCAAAACCACATGGGTCCCTTATAATATTGCCCATTTCTGTCCCAATCCCAGTTAGCCCACATAAAAATGTAGTGGGCCCTATATATCCATGCCCAGGTTGAACCCATGTAAGGTGAGCCCACATTGATACCACTTGGGATAAATACAGTCTGCCCACATGGGCTTCCCATGCTGGGCCCATTATACTAAAACCACATGGGTCCCATATAATAATGCCCATTTATGTCCCATTCCCAGTTAGCCCACATAAAAATGTAATGGGCCCTATATATCCATGCCCAGGTTGAACCCATGTAAGGTGAGCCCACATTGATACCACTTGGGATAAATACAGTCTGCCCACATGGGCTTCCCATGCTGGGCCCATTATACTAAAACCACATGGGTCCCATATAAAATTGCCCATTTCTGTCCCATTGCCAGTTAGCCCACATTAATCCTGTATAGGACCCATATATTTAGCCCAACAGGGCTCACAAAATGGGTTCCTTTATGGGATAACCATATGGGTCTCATGCAGTTAGCCCAGATAAATCCCATGCCCACTCATTACCCAACTAGCCCACAATAACCCCATGTGGGGCCCAACTATGCATGTTGGCTGGGATACTGCACAAGTAAAATCTGATCCTTTGTGCTAAAATAAAGTGTTTTGTACACTTAGAAAAAAAACAAGGCTTTTATGGTCACACTTCAACCTGAGTGCAGCTTTCACAATGACCCAAATAATGTGACTAAGTTTTACTGTTGCCGCCCAGGTGTGAACATTTTTCATGGTTATCAGTAAATGTTGGTTGTATGTGTCACAAATTGCTGATCCCTCAAGCAAGAACCTTGATGTGAACAATCAAAAAGGTCAGGGGGTTAACTTGTCTGGAAAGCAACAGTAACAGTGCTGCCTGTGAAGCTGACCTGACCCCTGACCAGAGGGGACGGCTTGTAAAAACTGAACTATTATTAAACATATTAAGAGGACCACTACCCAGACATGGAAACATGTTATTAAAAGAACCTACAAGTGCTAAGCATTGATATAATATTAATAGTAACTAGACATGGGAACATAATGAGGAAGTTGAAGCTAAAACTTTATACATGCCTCCTTGTAGGCTGGCTACAGTTTAAGTCCATGAATGTTAAATTGTTCTCTCCTTCATATTTATGTTGATGGGTTAAAGCTATTATGTCCCTACAATAAAAAAAATTTAAAAAATTGATTGTCGCCATCTGGGCGGTAAGTGGCACAGTGGTTAGAACTGTTGCCTCTTTTAAAGAAGGTTGCTGGATCGCTTCCCAGCATGGGGCCTTTACAAGTGGCATTTGCATGTTCTCTCTGTGCATGCATGGGTTTTCTTTGGGTACTCCGGTTTCACAGACTAAAACCATGCTTGTTAGGCTAACTGTGACCAGGAGAGGCAAAGCAGGTGAGGAAAATGGATGAAGGTTTAGATGGATCCCATTTTCTGTTGGCTGTTTTTCTAGATATTTGAATTTCTAAAAGACAAGTGAACTTACGGTATGCCAATCTCAAAGATGTTGTTCTGGATTAGCTGCTTCCCCAGCATGATGATGCTGAGCTGAATGCACAACTCGATGAGGCAGCCTCCTGGAGCACACTAAGGAAAAAGGAAAAACACACTGAAACCATTCCTGCATTCAGGATCACTAGATACTTTTGGCTGATCATTAAAAAAAAAGAGGCAGAAACTGAAGATAAAAGACAAACAAACCTCCTCCATGCGATAATTATTGAAGACATACACGTAATTGCCAGGTCGACCTGCAAACCTGCAGAAATAAACACAACCAAAATTAAAACTTTTTAAAACATAATTTTCACCTGTTTTAATTTTTTTTTTTAGATTAGCTGTCTGTTGCTGCCATGCTGCACTGAAGTACATCCAAAAGTTAATCCGCTGTCATTCAGCAGATAATTAGATATTTTTATTTTGGGCTCTTTCTAACACAAAATGCGCATTTACTCCATTACCATACTTTTTGCTGTATAAGTCGCAGTTTGTTTGCATAAATCAACATGCCCTGCAACTTATACAGCGAAGCGACATATTTATGTTTCCCCCTCCTTATTTATAACCCAATTTTTGGCTGGGGTCTGATGTTTTCATTCATTCTGACATGGAACATATTGGACACTACTATTTTCAGCCACTAGAGGGCCTTTGACTACCGGTAATATGGCAAGCCAAGCATCTCATGAATAGGCAAAAGTTGTTATTAATGAGTCACTTGGCTTGCCATACCAAGCCACCGTTGTCTGGAACTCTTGGAGCAAACATCAAATCAGCTTAATTTCGCTGCGCCACTCATGAGAAATGAAGCTGATTTGACCATTAAATTCATTTATTAAGGCAAAGTTCAACTGAGACACACCTTTGCTATAATGTCGAGCAAACAAATAATTGTTTTTAGGAGCTAATCTTGTTAAATTTCAAAGAAATGCACAGTGACCCGTACCTCTGCGCGCTCCCACTTCCGCGTATCAGCTTTTGAAATGCAGCTGATTTTACCATTAAAATGCATTTATTAAAGAAAGGTTCAACTGAGGCACACCTTTGCTATAATTTTGAGCAAATAATTACTTTTAAGTGTAAATCTTGTTAAATTCTTGTTAAAGTTCTCCTGTCTATGCTCCCGCGACCTCCATTTGGCAGCCAATTAATTGTTGGCACAACACCGGCCCACATTTCTGGGTTGTCAACAGTGAAGCATACCAAACGCGATGCGTCAGCAATGATACATAATAGATGCAACATATACGGCGAAGCAACTTATTTATGTTTTTTTTTTTTTTTCAATTTATTAGACATATTTGGACTGATGCGACTGATGCGACGTATACGACAGTGCATCGTTTACGGTGGCAAGTACAGTAGAAACAATACATATCAATAATCCTGTTTGAAAACAAAAACAAATATTCATACAGCTGAAAGTAACTTTTTTTTTCTTAGCTACTAACAACTATAGTATAGCATGTACAGTATATGTTCCACTGTTCATAAAATGTTCCTGGATGCAGGTCTTACCGTCCTTTGAAGAAAGCAACATAAAAGATAGGAGCGTAGGCGTTCATAAACTTGAGTAAGAAGGCTTTCAGGATGAGGCGCTCTTCAAAGTCTGTTTCTGTTTTAGGAATCTCTGAAAAATAATGGATGTGAAAATATAAGTGTTGCTTTAACGATGTTTGAGAGTGCTGCGGAATAAAATACGTTAATGGATTTATTATGTATCATAGTTTTATAACATTCAGTGAGCTGGGACTAAGTGAGGACACTAAAACTTTTCACATTTCTGCTTTATCCATCCATAGCAGTCTCTGTAAATGTGGGTGAAACCTTCTGGGATGACTGATGGGACAGTTGGTGCATGAACACATCAAAGTTTTATCAGGTTATCCAGTAAAAAGCAGAACAATTTTTTTTCCTG
Source organism: Garcialebias charrua (assembly GCA_038048925.1). Taxonomy (NCBI): domain Eukaryota; kingdom Metazoa; phylum Chordata; class Actinopteri; order Cyprinodontiformes; family Rivulidae; genus Garcialebias; species Garcialebias charrua. The sequence continues at coordinate 8,552 of JBBPBX010026359.1, read as the reverse complement.
ACACATACAGAAAAAGGCACGCAAATGATTACATGGTAAAAAATAGGACACGTGTGTGTATGTGGTTTTTTGTGTGCCTATATTAATGTTTAACGTTCCTTTGACATGCATAATGTAATTACTTTCAAATAAAATTAGATTTTTCTATTGATTGCCCCTATTGTTTTTGACACCAGATGAAAACTTGAGTAGGAAGGTGAGAAGACCACTGGCTACCAGAAGTAGTTTGGTAGTTTACAGTACTACTTGGTGGCTGTTTGTTAAATGAAAGACAATAGAGAAGTCACTTCTGACAGCTAATTTTAAAAACTGTATTCCATTTTTATTCAGAAATCTGATTTTTATGCTCCGACTTCAGGAAAATAATAACTGGAACATCCCTTAAAAACTCAAACGCTTTGAGATTCCTAACCAGTTCTGACCTCAAAATCCAATTGTGCATGAAAAGCTGTGACAGCTGCAGGAATAACTTTTTTTATTTTCACTTTTGTTAGGGATCAGTAGTTGTATCTCAGTAATCCAGCCACACATATTACTGTCTATTCACCACTAGTGAACATGTTGCTACACGATGAATGTACAGAATGCAGAGAAATCCATTATTATCAACTTGTACTGGTAGCAGTATTTAACCTGCTTTCTAAGCACAACCATTAGCAAATCCTACTGGTTTTCCAACTTGCAACTTGAATGCATTAAGGTTGGGTCTAATATTACTCCCAGATTAAAGTTCTGACTTCTAAGATTAATGAAACTCAGCATAAGACACAGACAGAACAGGGTTAGCTTAATAAAAAGAGTAAAACAGAACATAGGCTTACACTTGGTATGGTAGAAATGTATAAAAATATCTTACAATGTCAGCATAAAGTTGAGTGCAAATTGGACTGTTCTTCAAGAAAATATCTATCTCAGTATGGTGGAGGGGTGTCAGTACCCCAATCTTAACGGGGACTTCAGCCTCTAAGGAAAACTGGTCTCTGGTGCAATTGAACTAAGAGAGAGTCAAACACCTTGATAGAACATCAGCAGAAGAGGGGAACCACTTCATAGAAACGGTAAACTAAGGAACCTACCCAGGGCTATGAGTGAGTTGAATGGGAATAGTCATTGCTGGTGGTCACCAAGGCTTAGCCCACATTTACAGTACATGGGCCCACCACTTGAAGGAAAAAATTAAATTGGGTGTGAGTTAAGTAGCAGGGATGGGGGTCTACAAAATTTGATCCAGTGAGGTAAATTGGCTCTTAAGAAGTGGTTCACTGATAATAAAGGAGCCTTAGCTGGAGTGTGTGAGTTGGGCCAATATCATTTATACTACTGTATAGTTGGTCCTAACATCACACACAGCATTAGTTCTGGAACCAAACTCCTGAAGAAGGGCTGTACTCCCTCATACTCCAGACTTGACCAGGAACCTATGTGATTATATGACATAGTTATATAGGGGCCAAGATGGTGTAGTGGCAGGGGAACCGACTTGGGACCCGAAGGACCCAGGTTCGAACCCCAGTCACGGCATAACTTGTGGTGTGTTTGAGCAGCACATCTCATCCCAAATGCTCTCCGGCGCGCTTTCTATAGCTGCCCACTGCCCCACCTGGTGGTGATTGGGTTAAATGCAGAGTCAAATTTCGTCTTGTATGGAAACATACACAGATGACAAAAATGTGACATTATTATTATATAGTTCAGATTATACAAACAACTTTTGAAGTCCCTGGATGGTGTACTGGAAATGAGATTGTCTTGTGTTTTCATTGTTCTCTTAAGAGACTTCAATACCCATGTGGGTAATGATGGAGACACCTGGAGAAATGTGTCTGAAAGGCCTTTCTTATCTGAATCTGAAGTCTCAGACTTGGATCATTGTTGGGCCATTGAAGGATCACTTTGAGAATCTCTTGAAAATGATTGACTTGAGACCACCAAGGAAGCATCATCTATAAACTTAAGGGAAGATTCACCAGTTACTTTGGTGAGCTTGCTAGGGTCATGAAAATTGCTTCCAGGTCATTCAGTGTACATTGGTACAGGGTGGTAAACTGAGGAGAAGGTCCAATTTAAAAAAAAAAAAAAGGTGGTAGGTTCCTTGTAGTTAAAGGCTATACTGCAACTATCAAGCAATTGCACTGCTCAACCTTCCACACTATGCATAGGTTGTTTGATTTAAATGAACTGCTACAGCAAGAATGCAGGAAAAGCAGATGGGCTTTTGTCCAGACAATGAAGAAGTGAACCATATACAACTATTTTTGAGTTACTAAGAGGATATCCAATCTTGGTTGTCCAGCCCATGTGGGCATGATGGACTCATCGATTCACAACTGTAGCTGCCAGAGAGATTTTATAAGGCGGGCTGCAAAAGTCACTTTTCAATGCTATTTGTTCCCTGTGTGGCCAAACTAAGAGCTGTAGTGGCATCCTTGGCATAACTAACTAACTACTGTAACTAACTAACTAACTAACTAACTAACTAACTAACTAACTAACTAAATAAATAAATAAATAAATAAATAAATAAATAAATAAATAAATAAATAAATAAATAAAGCTAATTTATGATGCAGGTTGGACTCCTCCAGGGCTGCCCCATAATATCACTGATTGTAAGTAGTCATGGAAGTTGAGGTACAGTCAAGTTCCAAGGGGAGGGTGTCTGGTTTGAGATCCTTAGGGTTTCATCTTTACTTTTTGTAGATGATGGCCATCACCTTCAGTGTACACTTGGTATTTTTGAACTGAATAAAGACGTTGAGAAGAAAGTCAGCTCCTCAAACCCTGAGGCTAGGTTAATGATGGAAAAATTATGAAATGCTCTCCCTGGGTTGGGGTGTGTCTCTTAAGTGGAGGAGTTTAGTATATTGGTGTCATCTTCAAGAATGACTGTAAGGAGTGTGAGATGGGCAGACAGATAGATCACGGCTTTGGCACTAATGTTGTGGAAGATGTCAAAGGTGGCATTCTCAATTTTATGGTCTACGGTCACCTACAATCAAGAGACTCTGACAGAGAGAAGATACAAGTGGCTAAAATGAGATTCTTTCAGAGGGTATCTGGGCTGAACTTTAAAAGCTTGGGGATTTAAGAGAGGTTCAGAAAAGAGCCACTGCATTAGTACAACAAACAAAGTGGTTCTGGCACTTGATTAGGATTCTCCCGTGCCTCCTTCTGGAGATTTTCAAAGGTATCACATACAGCAAGGAGACCCTGAGACACTCAGAACCCACTGACAGATCCCATTTTCATTCTAAGGAAGGGGTTTCCCTCTTGGACCTGTTGCTTCTGCAACTAAATTTTTGAAAAAAGAATGAAAATAAATGGATGGAACTTTTGCAATCGTATTTTTGGCACAGATAAAACCTCTAGCTTCTGAGCCTTAATATTTTGTCTGCATTCCAGTGGATCCTTTTCAAATAAATTTAAATTGCCATTTGTATTTTTGCACAACTCTTAGCAAATTGTGTGCATTTCCAAAAAAATATTAAACCATTCCTTTTATTTTTCAGGTAGTAAAGAAACAAAAAGATTGCACATATATTATAGATGAGTATAGTATTATATTATATAGTATAGTATAGTATATTATAGTATAGTATAGTATAGTATTGTATAGTAGTATACATATATTATATATAATTTACACTTACTATATGCAGGTATTCCCCGACTTACGACGTTTCGGACTTACGAATATGCATCTCATTAAAAATAATAATAATAATAATAAATTCATAAATGTGCAGTACTGTACAGTTACCAATCACTTAGCCTATCCTAACATAGTTAAGGAGTGAGTTGAATTGTCTCCCTCCTCCCTAGCAGGCTCCATTCACATAAAGGGAGCTAGCTCCCTTTATGTGAAAGGGAGACAATTCATCTCACTCTTTCATCTTTAAAAACTGTGATAGGATAGGCTAAGTGCTTGGTAACTGTACAGTACTGTACATCTATTTATTTATATTTAAAAAATAGGATCATACTTACGAATTTTCGACTTACGAACGGCCCGTAGGTACGGAACTTGCTCGTAAGTCGGGGACTACCTGTATTTTTGTGTTACTACTACTTGGTTAATGTGACACTTTTGAAGTTATTTGTAACCAAAACACTAATGTGACTGCATGCTTTGTTGTACCTAGCTCAGTTAGCCACATGGCCACAGAACCGTAGATTTCATCAAGAATCAGGATCACCACAAGGTTGATGATGACTGCAGTAGCCGTTACCGTCACGCGAAGGTTGGACTTGGTCTCGGGATCGGGGCTCATCGCCATCAGGGCTGAAATTGTGATGCGGTAAATGATCACACCAAAAACTGCAGAAAATGTCAGTCCAAACTGGAAGCAAAGAAAACAAACACAGGGAACATAAGTCAGCCACATTGACCAGAAAGTGACATCACTGTAATAAATATTTGAAAGACTAAATAAATGTAGGTCGCCCCCTTACTGATTTATGCACATTGACAGTTTTTTTTTATTCAAACAACTCCATCCTTGGATGCTGAGAAAGCATTTAGTGCAGCACTAATCTGATTTTTGTACTTGCCATAAAAAGAATAGAGGAAACATTCATGAGGTATCCAGGAAGACGGTCTTTCCAGGTCAACTTGTCTTCACCAACCTGAGAGAAACAGCAACAAAAAAAAAAAACAAGAGGGGAAAAAAGAAAGACGAGGATAGTTGTAGAAAAATTACACATTTTTGCAGAAAAACATTTAAAAACAATAAGTGGATTTTATTTTTATTTGTTTGTTAAGCAAGTACAGTAAACCTTAAATATCTGGAAAGCAGCTAGGGTTAGGGTTAGGGTTAGGGTTGGACAAAAATCTAACCAAGAAGTTTCCATCCCAACATATTTGACTCTGTTTCCTTCAGGTTTAATGATTAAAGCAGCTAGGGTTAGGGTTAGGGTTAGGGTTGGACAAAAATCTAACCAAGAAGTTTCCATCCCAACATATTTGACTCTGTTTCCTTCAGGTTTAATGATTAGAAACATACAGGTACATGGACCCACACACAGGCACAGAGAGGAGCCGCAGCTTAAGTGGTGCAACGCCACCATCTAGTGAATACGTTGATGCTGTACAACCAACTTTACAAGCTCACTAGATTTCCCCATACATCAATTTATCGACATGGTAAAAAAAAAGAAAAAAAAAAAGGCTGAATTCAATGTTTGAGCATAAATTCACAGATCACTCTTGCAAAACTTTAAGTGAGTATGGTCAAACATATTTAATGCAACACAAAAATCTATGTCTGTTCTTACCTTTTTAAGAGTGTTGCATATATTTTTCAATTCTCTAAATATGTAGTGAATGAGATGGAAATATTTCTTATGTTTAAAAGGCTTATTTATTTCTAATTTGTATAAGAGGCTCTCACTTGATATTACCCAGAATTCCAGGTATATTAAAGAGAAATGGGATTATCCGTGAAATATAATCTCCCCAGACAAGACCTCCTTCATTACCTGCAATTAAGACACTATTTTCAGCATAATATAACTTTGGCAGGAAATCTGGTTGTCTCATCAGTTGAAAGAGCATTATTTCTGGAAAATACAAAGATGTCTATAAGCATGTTATACAGAAGGTACTATACTACGCCTGTAGGGTCTCTTTACACATATTGAGGGACACGGGAGCGTGAATTGTCAGTGCTTATCAATAATGAAGATTGGAGTAAGATTTGGAAATATACTAAATCCATCTCTGTGTGCAACAGAATGAAATGGTACCACTTCACAATAAGGTACACAAAATGTAATTAACTACTAGGGAACACCTCAGGAACTAATCAGGAACTAATCAGAAGGTAATGGGTAGTTAACCAGTACTTACCGGGGAACACACAGTCAAGCCTTATTAGGGGACTACTGGTTAGTTACCTTGTAAATGAAGAGGAACCAAGAACTAATAGGTAGTTACCAAGGAAACCAAAGAGAAACAAATCAGGAGCTAGTTAACCTTACTGGGGAACGCAGAGCCAAGCTTTATTAGGGGACTACTGGTTTGTTACCACAGAAACAGAGGAGAAATTATCCATTTGGGTTCTGAATAAACTCTGCACCAGTGAGGTCACAGGTCGTAACTATCAAAAACCTGTTTCCAAGTGATTACTGTTTTGTTATTCTTATCACTGATTGGTAATTTTATAACCTTGTACTGGTGTCATCTTAACTATGTCCGACTGTCACTTACTGAGTACTAAATCATTGCCTGGCTAATATTTTGTTCGCGGATGTAGTAAAGCATCATACCAAGTACTGAGGAATCAATCATTAGTTAATCACTACCTGACCATTACCTACTGTTAGCTCCTGATTTGTTGCTCTTCCTTAGTACCCATTAATTCTTGATTAGTTCCTCTTGATTTACAAGGTAACTAACCAGTAGTCCCTTAATAAGGCTTGGCTGTGTGTTCCCCAGTAAGTACTGGTTAACTACCCATTAGCTCTTCATTTGTTCCTGAGACATTTCCTAGTAGTTAATAAAATTTTGTGTACCTTATTGTAAAGTGTTACCAATGAAATCAATAGAACTTAAAATTCTTCATAGGATGCATATTTCTCCAAACCGTAGACACTATTTTGGTTCTGATCTCTTTCCCATGTGTCTTAGGTACAAAACAGAAAGTAGGACTTTGACACGTTGTTTTTGGTTGTGTTTGTCGTTGCAAAAATATTGGTCTGAAATAATTTGTGAGATACAGAAAATATTAGGAGTATCTGTACAAATGAATCCTTTGTTTTTATATTTAGGGCTGCTGGATAAAAATGTTATCTCGAATGGCGCTGGCAGCAAGGAAAAATATTCTGATACAATGGACTAGTGCAAGAGGACCATACACACATTATGGGATTGTCCTGTTATCCAAACATTCTGGAGGAATATCAAGGTGGAGCTTGAGAACATTCTGGGGATGAAGGCTCCATTAAGTCCTCTGTTACTTATTGGGGGTTATGTTAAAGGTTCAGTATGCAGTTTCTGTAGAACTGCAGCACTTAGAAATATTTTCAACAGGCAAAGCATTCTGATCCCTCCCCCTCAGAGCCATATGTGGCTCTGCCCCCTTGTGGTCTGTTGAATTTCAAATTCAAGCTCTGTTTTTATTGGCTGATTCAAATTCAAGCTCTGTTTTTATTGGCTGGTTACAAACTCTGTTTTTATTGGCTGGAAAATGGCGGGTCACCTTTTCTTTTTAGAAATGCTTATTTACCACCTGGAGAAGCAAGGGGACAATATTTTTTTTAATTTTTTTTCAGAGATTACCTGGCTAACATCAGTCTGTCAGGAGGTAGTGACAGAGTGAAGAAATATGTTCATAAAAAAAGCTACATGCTGAAGCTTTAAATGAGGCTTTCAATTCAAATAAAATATATATAATCTGTATTTTATTACTGCTGTCAAAAACACTAATCACAGTAAATTGGAAAGACTTAAAACCCCCAACAATAACTGAATGGAAACGAAGGGTCAAGCAAGTATATTTTAGGCCCCCTCATAGCTCTGTGTTCGGCCGTACGCCGCACTACGCCGTACGTACGCCGTACGTTCACAGAGGCACAAGCGTACCATGTACGCGCAAAGCTCAAATTTTACAACCGCGTACGCGAGGCGCGTTGTCTCACAATAAACTGCCCGGCGCCAGACTGTTTTGTATGTGACACAAATGTATTAAATTCCTCTTCTTCATCCCTGATCTGGCCTTTTCTTTAGTTTTTTTGCCAAAAGTCAAGTGATCGCTTCCTCCTCCACTGACTCCATGACTGAAATGAATGAGGAAATGAATGAATTTGTCGTGAGCGAATTAAACTCGTGTCCAACGTGGCCGCGCAAGGTTCTGCAAATTTCCTGGTGGGCTGTGGGCTGCAAGACCAGCGCTCCCTGTTTTTTAAATTTTTTAGAACTTTTTAATAAGATATAACACCACTGCGGCTGAAGCTGTGTGAAGCTGCCGGCTCGCCTTTTTTTTTCTCCCCCCCGACCTGTCAACCAATTCAGTAGGTGTGTCAGCAAATGACCAATCAGCCAACGCTCTGCGCTGTGAATTTGGAGCGAAAACACGAGAACGAATGCAGAGCTGTGCGGGCGAACGCGCACGCACAGAACTCGCGCGTAGTACGGTGTACGGCCGAACGCAGAGCTATGGAGGGGCCTATAGTGTATGACCTCTGTTCTACAAATGACATCTGATCTTTTGGAACAAAGGTGGCGCTGTGTTGAAATGTATCTAGCAACTTGATAAAGTGGGTTATAACTTTCAGAAAATGTTGTCCTGAAGTTTTGTAGCTTTTTTTATATTTATTATGGTCGTTTTATTTTGTTTAAACGTTGCATATAGGTTGTGCTTTTCTTTTTCTTTCTTTTTTCCCCCACAGTTTTAGACATATTATTATAGTATTCAATGAAGGTGGGGAATGTTCAATGTTCAATTATGTAAAAAAAAAAACTTGAATTAAAATGTAAAAAAAGACTTATTTATCCTGATGTCCTCTAATTTCAGAATAGATGCATCACTTAGTGTTTTTAATACTGTTTGTAA
>JBBPBX010026358.1:20970-38163 GCA_038048925.1 Garcialebias charrua | reverse complement strand
ATATGCATGTATATGTATGTATGTATATATATGTAGGTATAGGTATATATATTTATAGAAAACTACTGCAAAGCCATGAATATTCTAAGTCTTTTATACATATGTATTTTGTTGCTGTGTCTGTCATGTTCTTTGCAGGTTTACAGACAGCGGTTGGGTGTATTTGCCTTGTGCTCTCTTTGTGTATATTTATTATATTTTGTAGTCTTACTTTCCATATTTCCTTTCTTTCTATCCTATTTAAAAAATCATAATGGTGTGAAGAGGATGGCTGTAAGGTGAGAAGGGAGGCCATCTATAAAAGGGGGGAAAGCAAAAGGATTCCTTCAGTGAACTTGTTGGATGAGATACTTGTGATTTTTGATTAATCAGACTCAACTTAATAAAGCAAACTGTTCATTTCTCCTCTTTAATTACAAGGGTTTTGGATATTTTCTTATATGTTCATAGATTTATACAAAAAGAACAAATCAGATGTAAATGTGCATTTGGTTAATTGTCAAAAGGGGGTTAAGAAAATGGAAACATGAACGCAATATCTTTATTTTTCTTTTGACAAATTAGCACACAAAAAAAATTCAATTCTGAAGTGAAGCATTGTAAATGTTTTCTGGATAAATAACTGAAGTTCCTAAAATAAGCAGACAGTTAAAATTCATCAGCATCTTTAATGAATGTGGTACCATGCACCAGTAAAATGTTTAGAGATTTAGGTCTTTACAGCCTCTGAGTCCTGCTAAACTTTGTCATTTGCATTTAGCTCGTAGCTTTAGTGAAAAGTTTGAACAAGCTAATGTTGTCAGGTTGGTGAGATTTCTCACTTTTAACATGATTCAGTGCCATGAGTGTTTAAAGACTCACTAGAAATTCCAAATGTATTACTATTACCGGTACTAAATAGATTTTTTTCATTTTTGATTGAATCTTGAGGACTAAGCAGAGTCAAATACGTATAAATTGACATTCATATTTTTTATGTATAGTTTTATTGCAGTGTTTAGTAATCCCCCTTGTATGCACTGCAATTCCTCATCCAAGCGTTCCTTCCCATTTACTGGCAAATTAACCAGGGATAAAATTACCATCATCAGTGGGGTTTATTGCAACAGTTGCACCACCACAGAAAGCACGATTGTTTCATCTTGGGGTGCTTTGGTGTAGTCACAGAGTCAACAGATGGCCGAGTCAACCACAGTCTCAGGACACCTGGAGGAACATGGAAAAGATTAATCATTCAAGCAATGCAAACAATGTTTGTGCTGGAAAAAGACCCACGGTCCACATCTTTTCTCCGAGTCTTTGACCCCTCCCTGTGTTATGAAGTCCTGACCTGATTTTGTTGGACACCATCCACTGCCCTTTGATGTGGAAACCATTCTGTAACTGGTAGGATGATGCAGAAAAAAAATAATTAATTTCCTCAGAACATGATTGACAACAGCTTCCACTTTTGTGGAGGTCATTTGTGTCCGCAGCTGCATAAGCTGAGTGTGCATACAGTACAGTAAAGAACACGCTAGTTTCTCAGTTAAATGTTTTTTAAGTATATACTGAACAATTTGTTCTGTTCTTTATTTAAAAAAAAGTTTTTCATTCTGTCAGGGTGCTACATCTATTAGTGCTCCGCAATATTTAGTGTATTTGCTGCTTTACTCAGACATATTTTGGATTTCCCCAGATTACAGCAGATTAACACATTATAACTCAGGGGTAAATATTACAGACACTTGTCACATGCAGCCCCTCTGATACATTTTTGGGGCTGCATGTGCATCATCATGAGTGACGATCAGCTTGTTTTTAGGTGCAGTATTGGTTTGTTTCATAGCGTTTGTTAGTGTTACTGAAAGAGGATGGCATTGTGTTAGTTTAGAAGGTGCACTTTAGACAAATTCACAGGCTAAAATAAAATTTTAAAAATCCCCAATCGTGAGTGCCATATTTATTCTTCAAAACCACATTATTATTTTTTTGGCACCGTGGATCATAACATCTTGTGTCATAAGCTCTCAGAAATAGGTTTCTCAGATCACACCATTGGTTGGTTCTCTAATTATCTTTCAGATCCGAGGTAATGTGTTCAACATGGTACTTCCTCAAGTTATTTAACAGTCAACAATGGTGTCAGGCTCAGTCTTAGGGCCAACCCTCTTTATAATCTACATAGGTAATGTAGGTCAAAGCATCCTTGATGTATCCTTGCATTTCTATGCTGATGATACAGTTGTTTATTGTTGAGCTAAAACAGTTGCTAAGGCTTTCCAGCTTTTACAATCTGCCTTTGACATCATCCAGTCAGATTTGTCAATCAATCAATCAATCAATCAATCAATCAATCAATCAATCAATCAATCAACCAATCAATCACTCAATTAAACTTTATTGTCCATATCATTCAATGAAATGGAGATTTGTCTTTGACATATGGCTCATAAAAACAACACAAGATAAAAATGTAATACAATTTTTTTTAAATCCTCAAACTTGTCCTAAATGCTGATAAAACCAAAGGGATGCTTTTTTTCAAACAGGAAGTCAGTCCCAACAGTTCTTCCTCTGATTTGATCTTCAAATGGTGTCCCTATTGAGCTTGTCGATTCCTATAAATATTTGGTTATCTTGGTCGACTTGCATCCCTCTTTTAAACTCCACGTGGAAAACCTAGTAAAAAAACTGAAAGTTAAACTGGGTTTCTTTTTCAGAAATAGATCATGTGTAACTCTGAATGCTAGGAAACACCTTGTATCTGTGACTTTCCTTCCCTCCATTGATTACAGTGACATTATCTACATGAATGCTCCTACAAGCACCCTGCATGTGTTGGATGCTGTTTATTATATATATTACCGGTATATAGATTTATGTGCACTAAGATTCATAACTGGCTGTGATTATCGTACCCACCACTGCACCCTGTATTCACTGGTTAACTGGACATCATTAACTTCACACAGACTCTTCCACTGGTACACTTTCATCTTTAAATCACTTCTTGGTCTGCTGCCCTCATACATCTCCTCCCACGTGTCACTGCATGTGTGCAGCTACAGCGTGCGCTCTCAGGACATTATTACCTGCAGTGTTCCCTCAGTGAGGACTGAACTTTGCAAAAGGGCCTTCTCCTACTCTGCTCCTGTTTCCTGGAATATCTTGCAAAAAGATCTGAAGCTCTCGACCTTGACCTCTCTAAGTGACTTTAAAACCCTGTTAAGTACCTGGCAAGAACCAATACAGACATGTTCCGGTTTTTAGTTTTCTACATCTCCTCATAATCTAGATGTTTTTTCGCAACTTTTTTTGCCATCTTATTTTAATTTGTCAAAATTAATCTGTTTGCCTCTTTTATGACTGTCTATTGTTGTTGTTGTTATCCACTGTTGTCATCACTCTTTGTTAAAATCAAGTCTCTCTTGTAAATGAGTTCCTGAGGCTCAATGGGATTAACCTGTCTGAATAAAGAATAAAGAAGTGTTTATGTTATTTACGTATTTATTTTATGTTTTGTAGGTGCTTAAGTCTCTAAAACGTTTAAGTGAAAGCATGATTGCACAAATAAGCCAATATTAATTCATTTATTTTTTACAGTTAGAGCTTATTTGAGCAGAGAGGCTTCTTCCTCATCAGGTGGCAACATGAATCATGATGGCGGTAACAGGAAGAAAAAAAAACTCTCTGTGCATTGCAGCTTTCTCAGAAATATTTACACAGCCCCTTCAGTTACTTCATTTAATGGCCCTGCAGCTATTCGTGTGGATTCTGATTTGAAGTTAAAACCATTCAGTGTTAACCATCATTTCCTCTTTTAGTTTCCATTTCTGGGAAATCTGAGTTTTTCTAAGGAATTCAGAAAGTATTTTCTTTCGCTTTACTATTGACCATTTTTCATTTCCACTCAGGAGCAACACAAATGACATGAAAAATGAATCGTTAGTAAATTATATGTTGGGATGTAGGAAGATTTTTTTAAAGCTTTTTCAAGTAAATGGTCATAGATTAGTTAAGGAAAATGTCAGGATTTAAAACAGAATACTACAACAAATATATGTCAATCGTACAAGCCATTTTTTCCCCTAATTTTAAATGTATATTAACCATTGTCAAGAATTAATTAAAGAATGAGTCAAGCAATGAGGTGTTGCAGGGCAGAGTAGATCCTGTGATTTATTGGTTGACTCAAATTAAACATCGAAACAACATTTTGAAGCAGAACACATTTTCATATTTTCATTGGAGACGTTACTCTCTGGGCAGCACGGTGGCGCAACTGGCAGAGCTGTTGCCTCTCAGCGAGCAGGTCCCTGGTTCAAATCCCGGTCCAGGGGCCTTTCTGGGTGGAGTTTGCATGTTCTCTCCGTGCATGCGTGGGTTTTCTCCAGGTTCTCCGGTTTCCTCCCACACACCAAACACTTGCATGTTAGGCTGATTGGTTATTCTAAATTGTCCCTAGGTGTGAGTGAGAGAGTGAATGGTTGTTTGTCTCATTTGTCTCTGTGTGGCCCTGTGATGGACTTGCGACCTGTCCAAGGTGTACCCCACCCCCCACACAGTGATTGCTGGACATGACGTCGCAATGCCGGCGACCCCCGTGACCCAAAATGGACGAAGTGGGTAAAAGATAATGAAGGTTACTCTCTTCCTGGCAGTGTTGTTCAACTTTATCCTTCATTTTCTTGATGGGCGAATTTTTGTCATTTTATTAGGTGTTCAGCACAGCATAATGCAAACAAAACAATGAAGAAGCTTTATCTGAAGAAAAAGCACAAGCACAAAACGTAAACTAATAAAAAGCAATGCAGTGCCTTAAAACAGCAATTTACAATCTCTCAAATGAAACTGCATCAAAGGAAAACCTTTAGAATTTCACTGTAGTCGGGTGTAGCTCTTATCATTTCCCCACAGTGTTCAGTTTGATAAATCCATGTACAGTATAGAGTGAGAAGTTGTTTACTTGCCTGAGGTGAGAGAGAAGCTTTGATACCTTTGTTTTTGAAGATGTGAAATCATTTGATTCTGAAACCTGAGGTTGAGTTTCTACAACTGCATTGTTCTTTCAACCCCACGTGGGATTTAAGAGGTGTTTTGTTAGATTTATAGAGACTGAACATGTCTGTTTGGCATCTTGTTTTACAGTCAGTAAAATAGCTGATGCAAAGTTATGATTGGGTAATGAGACACGTGGCTCTGGGGTGAGTTAAATCAGAAATGTAGAGAGAATATGCTGTATTATTATTATTGTTTTTTTTTTAGAAAATGCTACAAGCGGAAATAGATCTGCTGGAACTTTTGATATTCAGAGTCAGAGATTCTTTATTGTCATTCGCATCACATGTGGTACATGTAGTGGAACGAAATTGTGTACACTGGGTCCCAGTTACGTCACACAATAGCAGAAAACATAAAGTGTAAAAAACAGTAAATAAGGATCTGAGATATAAACTAAGATATATAATAATAATAATAAACTTTATTTGTATAGCACCTTCCTACAATGCCTTGCATTGACCAAGGTGCTTAACAGGATAAAAAGATGAATAAACTGGAACAATAAATCAATGAAAATAGAATAAGAAACAACAGCAATAAAAGAAGGCAATGGAAATAAAAAATGCTACATACTAAAATAACACAAGTAATAAAAGTTACACACTGAAAGCTTTTTTGAACAAGTGGAAATAAAAAGGCAATGGAAATAAAAAATGCTACATATTAAAATACCAAAAGTAATAAAAGTTACACACTGGAAGCTTATTTGAACAAGTGGAAATAAAAAGGCAATGGAAATAAAAAATGCTACATATTAAAATACCAAAAGTAATAAAAGTTACACACTGAAAGCTTTTTTGAACAAGTGGGTCTTCAGTCTGGTTTTGAACAGAGTCAGATCAGAGGTGGCACGCAGCTCAAGGGGGAGGCTGTTCCAGGCTTTTGGGCCGGCAACAGAAAATGACCGGTCTCCCCATTGTTTGTACCTTGAGCGAGGCACCTCCAGCAGGTGTTGACTGGCAGAGCGTAAATCTCTGCCGGGCTGATGGGCTTTCAAAAGTTCTGAGATGTACAGAGGAGCAAGTCCATTCAGAGCTTTGAAAACAAACAGGAGCAGCTTGAACTGTATCCTGAACTGAACCGGGAGCCAGTGTAGAGAGGACAGGACAGGAGTGATGTGTTCATATTTTCGTGTGTTGGTCAAAAAGCGCGCGGCAGAGTTCTGTACAAGCTGTAAACGGGAGATGGAGGATTGATTAATACCAACATACAAAGCATTACAATAGTCAAGTCTGGAGGTCACAAAGGCATGGATGGCCTTCTCCAGATCACCACGGCTGAGAAATGACTTTACTTTGGAGAGCAGACGGAGCTGAAAGAAGCTGGTCTTGACAACAGAACTGATCTGTTTATCAAACTTTAAGTTGGAGTCAAGCTGCACTCCAAGATTTCTGACCACCGGGTTGAAGTGGGGGAGGGGAAAACCAACACTGGGACTGGGAAGGATGTTGCTGGTGTCACCAGGTGCACCAAATAAAATGCATTCAGTTTTATCTGTGTTTAGGTGGAGGAAGTTTTGAGAGAGCCAGTGCTTAATGTCATTTAAGCAGTTGACAAGAGTGTTTGAACTGAGTGAGGGGTTGGGCGTGACTGGCAGATAGATTTGTAAATCGTCGCAGAGATGCTCACAAGTCATTTTTTGCAAGTCCAAGTCAAGTCTCAAGTCTCTAATCTCAAGTCCAAGTCAAGTCTCAAGTCTCTGATCTCATGTCCAGGTCAAGTCCAAGTCAAGTCTCAAGTCATTGATCTCAAGTCCAAGTCAAGTCTCAAGTCTCTGATCTCAAGTCCAAGTCAAGTCTCAAGTCTCTGATCTCAAGTCCAAGTCAAGTCTCAAGTCATTGATCTCAAGTCCAAGTCAAGTCTCAAGTCTCTGATCTCAAGTCCAAGTCAAGTCTCAAGTCTCTGATCTCAAGTCCAAGTCAAGTCCAAGTCAAGTCCCTAATATTTGAGTGACACCGTGAATGAATGTATGCTATTCATTCGCAAACAATGGACATTAAATGTCTCTCCTTTTAAAAATATCCAGGTTAACATTAGATTAACACACTGACGCTAAGCTTGTTTGTAGCAGCTGCTAACAACCTTTTAGGCAGTGACTACACGTTACAGCTTATTTTTATCTGAATGTAGAGGCCAAAACATTACATTAAATGTCTCTCCTCAATTCAATTCAGTTCAGTTTATTTATACTGTATAGCTCCAAGTCACAAGTTGTCTCAGGGCACTGAACAGAAACAATCAAATGTAAAAATAATAAGTTAACAGAAACTTTAATATAAAAATAATGGTAACACTATTTATCTGAGGAGACTGCTTTGAGTTTAACTCCATGTTATAAAAAAGCTACAGTAGTTAGCCAGAGTTATTTCAGGATGAAATAATTTGAACTTCTGTTTGAATTTAATGCTATGAACTTTTTCCTTTTTGTTACATTTACCGGTACTATGAATTTCTCACAGGGCAGAGAGCCAACATGGAGGACTCACAAACATATACAGTATTATTATTATTATACAGTACAAATAATATTGTCCAGTGTCTGATGCTGCAGTCATGTTACTGAGCTCCCACTGATGGGCTAACCTGGTTCCACCACAGCAGCAGGATCTTCAGACAGAACAGCTGGTGGGATGTCCTGGTATCTGCAGCCCTCTCTCCATTTGTTTCTTCATGGACATGGAGCTGTGAAATTATGTTGTGCCCTTTCCTCAGCAAAACGCTCCTCCAGTGGAGACTTTCTGGACAGACTGCAGGGAGGTTCCTAAACAAACAACAGGTTTATCAGTATTATCAGTAAAAAGAGATTATTAAATCATTTTTAAGACTGAGAATGTATACAATTATTAGCTCTGTTGTTATTGCCTAACTAACCTATTCAATAATTCTTCAAACTGTGACATTCACTCATAATGGAATGAAAGAGAACATAAACAGAAATTATATAATAATGAAAACTAGAGACATTAAAACATTTTAAAAGACACAGAGAACTTTAAATGAATTAAGAATGTTAATAAGTGTTGGATTTGAGTGCAATGTAAGTGCAATCCATGGTTGAATTGAATCCACATCTGAAAAGGGATGCAACCTTTTCACAACATATGCTGTAACTGTTTTGTGGCACTCGGTTACACTGACGTACAGTATTTACCTTGGACAGTCACTGGTGAACACTGTGAAGCCATTTCAGGTCGTTTGTCTAAGAAAAAAAAAACGAGCTAACGTTAGCATCGTGTTTGTATTTGAGCTGACTTACCGCTTTAAGCGGAGTATAACTTGTTAGCTGCCTTAATGTTGGTATGAGATGTAGTTTATAGTTTATTTATTTACCTGATGGAGTCGAAGAGGTAGCGATTAGCGAAAAGTTCGGCGGAGCGTTTTGCAGACGGACCACTCTGTACTTCCGGTCGGATACGAAGCGAAAATAATCCGGTGGAGTGCGTCAAAGACGGGACACTATTTTACTTCTCCACCCTCCTTTGCATGATAGAAAATTATTGCAAGTGCTGCACTGACCTGACTGGTCATTTTATTAAATTAGTACGCTATCGATAGCAGATGCACACTTCCGGTGGATTCTTCTTCGTTGGTTTTCGGTGGCGGCTACTTCCGGTTGGCTAACTAGCATCGAACATAGGAATCGCAAATTAATATTTTGAACGATTTCGGGAAAACCGCACAGTTAGTCCCGGTTCAGAACAATTCTCGATGCTCACGAGTCTCAAATGGCGAGTCCGAGTCGAGTTGGAAGTCTTTTGAATGCAAGTCCGAGTCGAGTTGGAAGTCTTTTGAATGCAAGTCCGAGTCAAGTCTGAAGTCTCTGTTTTTGCGACTTAAGTGCGACTCAAGTCCGAGTCCCAAACTTGAGTCCCTATCTCTGGTCTGCATACATGTGAAAAGACAGGTTATGACGTGTGATGATTGATCCTAATGGCAGCATGTAAAGAGAGAAGAGGACTGGCCCTAGAATAGATCCCTGTGGTACGCCAGAGGTCAGAGGGGTTGATGAAGAGGAGGACAGATCGCCTATCATGACAGAAAAAGTTCTCCCAGACAGGTAAGATTTGAACCACTCAAGCACAGCTCCCTGGAGGCCAACCTGCTGAGACAAGCGGTTGATTAGTACCTGATGGTCGACGGTGTCAAAAGCTGCTGAGAGGTCTAACATCACCAGCAGAGCAGGGTTTTTTGCATCCAGGGACAGAAGAATGTCATTCTGTACTTTGAGCAGTGCAGATTCAGTGCTGTGACGAGCTCGAAAACCTGACTGAAATTTTTCAAACAGGTTGTTGAGTTCTAGAAAAGATTGAAGTTGAATAAAAACAATCTTTTCTAGGACCTTTGATAGAAATGACAGATGGGAAACTGGTCTGAAATTAGAGAGAGCTGTAGGATCTAGGCCTGGTTTTTTGAGAAGAGGCCTGACCACAGCATGTTTGAAAGCAGATGGCACAAAACCTGAAGATAGACAGCTGTTAATAAATGACAAAACACAAGGACCAATTACATCAAAGGATTGTTTGAACATTTTAGAGGGAATGATGTCCAGAGAACAGTTAGTTGGTTTCATCTGCTGAACCACCTTGGTGAGGTGAGGCAGTGAGACCAGGTCAAATTGGTCAAAAACAGCTGTGGTTATTGCAGAGGTACATGACTGGATGGTGTTGGATGAACTGACAATGTTCTGTCTGATAGAGTCTATTTTGTTGACAAAATAGCTCTGAAAGTCATCGCAGGTAGACTGTGTGGCAGTTTTCAGAACATTGACAGATGGGTTGATGACAGACTGGAGTGTGCTGAAAAGCGTCCTCGGCCGGTTGGAGCTGGTGGAGATTAAATTGGAGAGGTACTGTGACTTGGCCTGTTTCACAGCATTATGATACTCACAGAGACAGTCTCTCAGTATTCCTTGAGATACATGAAGCCGGTCGCGCTTCCATATTCGCTCTGCTTTTCTGCAACGTTGTCGAAGAGCTCGCGTCGTTTCGTTGAGCCATGGTGAAGGTTTGTTCTTTGAAGATGCCTGTTTGAGAGGAGCGATGGAGTCCAAGATCGTCGTGCAGGTGTGATGGAAGGAGCTGATGAAGTCCTCAGGATGTAGAGATGGGTCCAGGCTGACAGCAGAGCAAAATTCAGTGCTCTTAAAGGCATCAGTGAACTGACTTGGAGTTAATGGGGTGATGGAGCGGCAGAAACGTGCTGGGAGAATAGCCTTCGGTGCAGGAGAGGTGAAAAATTCAAATAATATGGGAAAATGGTCTGAAATACAGGTGTCCAGGATCTCCACAGCAGGTATTTGAAGGCCGTGGGAGATAATTAAATCCAGTGTATGACCCTGGCTGTGTGTGGCCCCCGAGACCGACTGTGACAGGTTGAAAGAGTCCAGGAGGTCCTGAAACTCACATCCAAGCTGATTACTTGGGCAGCAGGTGTGCACGTTGAAGTCCCCACAGAAAAGCCAAGAGTCAAACTTTGGCAGTAGGTCAGCCAGTAGTTCAGAAAACTCACTGAGAAAGTTTTTATTGTATTGAGGAGACCGATAAAAGAGGCCACACAGAATAGGTTTAGCAGATTCCAGCACAAAAATCATGCTTTCAAAACTGGAGTAGTTTTTCTGAGGCAACAAACGGTATTTGAACGCCTCATTGAAGACTGCAGCCAGGCCCCCCCCCCCTTCCAGACCCACGCGGAGCGCTCAGGTGGGCGTAGCCATTTGGGAGGAGTTCAGAGAAGCAGCTGTTGTCTCCAGCTTTTTGCCAGGTTTCAGTAATCAAAAACAGATCCAGACGATGAGTTGAGATCAAATCACTTAATATAAAAGTTTTATTTGTGATCGATCTGGCGTTAAACAGTGCTACACGGGTTGGAACGCAGCCAGTTACGTCACTCTCAGCTCGAGCGAGCGGGCGGAGGTTCTGTTTAACGCAGCCTCGCTTCAGTGTTCTCACGGGGGGACAAAATGGATACTGATCGCTGGCGTCATGATTGATAGCAACAAGGCATCTGTTGCGGCGAGCGAAGGAACGACGGACATCAAAGACGCTGAATTCAGGAGGTAAGTCAGCCGTCGGCGTGTTGTGAGACGAGAGATACTTTTTAAATCTC
The DNA here is from genome assembly GCA_038048925.1 of Garcialebias charrua. Lineage (NCBI taxonomy): Eukaryota > Metazoa > Chordata > Actinopteri > Cyprinodontiformes > Rivulidae > Garcialebias > Garcialebias charrua. The sequence continues at coordinate 27,015 of JBBPBX010026358.1, read as the reverse complement.
ACCAGGACGCCTGCCCTCGTTCCGCGTCTTCTGCGCCGCTTGTTGCGTGGCAGCGTGGTCGCGTTGCGTTGTAGGTAGGCAGGAATGGACGCCAAGAAAGGTGGAGGTGGAGGAGGCTTGAAATGTCCATATTTGCCAGTAGCCGGTGTGTTGATCAGCGAGTCTTGGAGACTTAGAAGAGTTGAGCGATCATAGACCAGGAGCGAGGATGCATCGTCGATGAAAAAAAGGCAGAACACAAACAGCAGTAAAAAGTTCAGGAGAGGAGTTAGATAGCAAGCCATGACAACCGGCGCCATCTTGGACATATATGCTAAACCAACGCCAAGCAGTACGCTAAGAGATCTAAGATACTGTATATGCCAGTCATATTGCTCGCAATCTTGTATGTTGTTTTCCATATTTGAACTCAAATTTTAAAACACCATCATTTTTTAAAGAAGACTGCAACATGATATGTTTTAAGCCTCAACTAACAAATTAAAAATAAAAGTATTTTAAAAAGAATGCAACTTGAACTTACAGCAACAAAGTAAGAGCCTGGTGAATCAATAAAATAACCTTTATCTGAAGTGTATATATTGTTCATGAGAAAAAAAGAAAAAAAATCCTCAAAATCCTGTTCTGTCTGTCCACTTTTTAATAATCTTTGAGTTTACTCTAAAAAAGTTAAGTCTGGTCCTCTCAAAAAACAATTATTATTGAGCATACATCAGGATACTGTACTTTGAGTTTACATTAACTAACTACACAGCCACTGAGAGTAAATTTCATTATAGCAGGTGTTTATCAGAGAAAGCTGCAAACAAATTGAAAGAATCTCTTCCATTGTTGTTTTCCTCCGCCCTGCAGAGTAATGCACCAGACAGCAGTGATTTAGATTACCCGTTGATCATTTTACAACTTCAATGCAAACTTCACTTGATAAAATTGCTCCGTTGCTCCTTGATTCAACTCAGAGTTGTGTACTTTAAAACAGGCATTTAGAAAGCTGAAAAGAAAATGGTTCTCCACTAACATGGAATAATTTTATATAACTTGGAGAGATAGCCAGCTAACATATAAGAAAGCTCTCAATAAAGCTAGAACTGTATATTTTTAATCTTTAATAGATGTGAATAACCCCAGGCTTCTTTGTTGAGTCATGAGATTATTTATAAATAAAATTATTTCAATTAGGGAGAAAATTCAAACATCCTTCTTACTATTGCCTGTCAGATGAGGCAGCTTTAGAAATAGCAGTAGAACTTCATTTATGTTTGGACTGTATTTGTCCTGTTGAGATCTCTGAATTGTCAAAAATAATAGGTTCATCCAAACATATCTGCTAGATCCCATCCCAACCAGACCATTTAAAGAGGTATTTCCACTAATTATTATCCACATTTTGGATCTGCTTAATTTTGTCTTTAATGAATGGTTGTGTACCACTGCACTTTAATGTTGCTGTAATTAAACCTTTACTTAAGAAACTTGATCATGATTAAGGAATTCTGGCCAATTATAGACCTCCAGTGGTCCCTCGTTTATCACGGATGTTAGGGACCATGCCCACCCACAATAGTACGTGAAAAACCACAAAGTAAGGATACAGTAGTCCAAGTTCAAGTTCAGTTCAAGTTCAGTAAACTTTGTCATGACATGTGCAGGCTGCAATCACACTCATCATCGGTTACTCCCAATATCCCCCCTTAAATAAACAATTTAAATTTAAATATTGTAACATTTTAAGTAAACAATCCATGCAGCATGGATTGTTTATTTAAAATGTTACAGTATTGTAGAGAAGAGAAGACCAAAGGAATGTCACACAGTTTCAGCTCTGCAGCACAGAGCAGAAATGTACTTTTGATCAATTACACTGAAACAACTGAACATAGAAGTTCTAACATAACTAAAAATAACTTTTAACACTTTTATATTTTGTGATCATGATGATTTTACGATGTGACATACTTCGATTTTTAAGTTGGAAGACAAAAGTCGATTGGTGCATCTGGACAGCAAAGAACTTTCATGAAGCTTATACAGCAGGAGAAATGTGTGCATGGCAGAGAACTTAATATACCAACTTCCAGTTTCTGTCCGTGAGACTGGCACATTGTCTACTTTTAAAATTAGGCTTAAGTTGTTCCTTTTGATAAATCCTATAGTTCGGGTAGGCTTGGATTTCCTGAGCTATCTCTTAGTTATGCTGTCATAGGCTTAGACTGCCGGAGGACAAACTGTCCACATTTCCTCACTTTGATGGTGTCTTTACTTGCTGTACGCTACCTGTTTACTTTTTCTACCTGTTTTGTATTTGTAATTATTTCTGTCCTTATGTGCTTTTTGTCTTTCCTGCAACAGAAAGTACACCTGCACCTGCCATTCTGTGTTTGTTTGTTTCTCCTTCCTGTCTTCTCAAAGCCCAGTCAGTCGAAGCAGATGGCCGCTCGTCCTGAGCCTGGTTCTGTTTAAGTTTCTTTGTGTTAAAATGGAGGTTGTTTTTTTTCCTTTCCACTGTTGCCTTTGTGCTTGCTCAGGATGGGAGACTGCGACAAAGTGAAGATTCAACACAATCTCTTGCTTCCTTAGAGAACTTTTACTAATTAGCTTTTTAGCACAATGTATGTGAATGTTTTTGTAGTGCCCTGAGGGAACTTCTGTTATGACTTGGTGCTATTTAAACCAAATTAAATTGAAACCTAGAGAAAAGCATGTTTTTATCAGAAGGAGCACTTTGAGACGGAATGTGACTATGAATCACTGAATGGTGTCAATGCTGCCATTGGCCAGCAATTACACATTATCTGATACAAACCTGACATTAATCTGGATGTCACTAAAAAGCATGCGTACAGTATTGAGCACCTCTTGCCTTGAGTAAAATCAAACTTGTTCAGTTTTTGTTTATTCTCCAAATATTTAGTCATCATAATCCAAGGATCCAAGTCTCGGTATGTTTAGTGAGGCTGACATTTAGAATTTAGTCATCAACCCCTTGATATTATGCACAAAGAAATCAGTCTATCCATTTTCTTTACCCACTTCTCTTTTCTGGGTTGAGAGGAACTGATACATGTCTCTAATGGTTATTGTCTGACAGATGGGCAACACCCTGGACAGGTCACTAATCCAAGGGGAACAAAGGATTCCACAATATCCTGATGCATCCTCAATGATCCAGGTAGAAAAATCTAACAAAGTTAAGTCAGGTCCTCTGGACAGATTCTTCTTGTTGAAACATTTTTGTTTTTCATCCAAAAGACTTCATCAGTCCAAGGAGCTGCAACAAACTCAGTCTTATAAATAGTGCAATAAATAGCACAATATATTCAATAAAACTTTTTAAAGTATGTTTGCTGAAAAAGCCAGAAAAGTTGGCCAAAAACATATTGTCAAGTATTTAGTCATGAAAACACTTTAACTTAAATGCATTCTTAGAACACTAAGTGGTGTGAAACAAATGGACCAACTTTTTATAGTTTTATGTATAAATTTAAACATAAGAAGAATAAATAAAGACTTACTGTGCAAATGTCGGCTTAGGACAACGGATGAAAATTAGCTATTGTGCTAACTCCGGCATATTTACATTGATGCTTACTGCTGTCATGTTGATTAATATGCATTGTCCTAATTTAAATAAATAAAATAAATAAATGTCTCTTGTAGCATTTCTGTAGGATCCTGGACAGTCATCGCAGCAAACTCAGTTTTCCTTCTCATAAATAAAAGCTGTGGGATTATAAAAGTATGGAACTGACACATAAGAACTTTAAAAGACTGCAAAATCACAAAATCAATGGCTGAAATGTACAAATTATGCTAACTTTCATTATGGAAGTTCTCTTTTAAAAGTGTTTTAAATGACCACTCTGTTACTCATAAGAATAATGAATCCCCAGGAAAACTGTTTGAGTTTAGGGAGAGTTTACTCATGTTTGGCTTTAGTCATACAAAAGAGTGACTTCAAAACCTCTCATGGGTTTTGCTGTAAAGCAGAAATGAAATGACAATAGCCCAAGTCCCTTGCTGATACTCAGCTGACTACAGGTTTTGCATTTCCTATATTAGAGGAGCAGACTTCAGTGGGATGTTACAGCTGTAAACAGGAAGTTAAGTTGAGCACAAGAGTGAGCACAGGAAGTCTACCAGTCAGACACAATTTATCATTTCCAATAACTCACGCCACGCCTTTTATGGAAAGTTACAAGTAAGCTCCAAACAGTCACATGCAACCAGATATTTCACATATCCCTCTAATGCAGGTTTTAGCTCTCATATGACTAACAAAATATGCAACAAAAACACATTTTTAACTTTATTCATACAATAAACACAGCTGTCTAAGAATAAACAAGCAAAAAATAGAGAAAATGTGAGGACTAATAAAATAAATATTAAAACTAAAAGCAACATAAAAATATTTTAGAATATCAGCACATTTTGTTTCAAGCAATTATACTACAAGATCAGCAGACGATGCAAACTAATAAAATGTTGTTGCAGTGATTTAAAGATGCAACTTGTATTTAACTCAAACCAACATCAAATTTAAAGTGGCTTTCACCTTTGTAACAAAGGAACATGTAATCCGCCACAAATCCAAATAAAGATATACTGTATGTCTGCTGTACTTCAGTTTGATACTATGATGTTTAACAAGGCCATCTTGTCACTCAAATTTTATTTTAATTCACATTTGGATTAAGGGTTCATGTGAGATAAATTCAGCAACTCCAGCACAAGTATCTTCTTTATGCCATGACTGCCACAAATGCTTATTTGTCTTAAAGCAAAAATGGCAATTGTGAGAAATGTAAAAAAAAAAAAAAAAAGCAGCATGTAGGAAAGTAAATGTTCTTAATTTTAGTAATTAATATAATAATTCAGGAGTGACATTTTTAGAAAATCCTTCTCCTGCAGCTCTTCCTGTAATTCTTTGTTTCCTCGGCTGCTTCTGCTCCAGATTCCAAAGTCATATTCTGGAGGCTGAAGGCCAGCTGGCTGATGCTCACATGAATCATGTACTCATTCCAAAAATTACAAAATCTGACAACAACAAAAAACTAGTTTGAATCTCGATCTCTTGTTACTAATAAATAAATAATGTCATGTTTAATGCAGCTTCCATAGATTCTGGAGGTTTCTGTAAAAGCAATAATAACCTACAAAAAATACATCTCTTTGCTCATCTTACTTTATTTATTTGTGTCTCTGCTCCTGGTGATAAATCAAACTGGATAAAAGACGTTCATAAAAAGAATCCAGAAGAGAGAGACATGGGAAGGAGGGCATATTTATATCAAAGAAAAATGATAAAGAATAATTTTTTTTTCTGTCCTAGAGTTGCCTGCTCAAGTCTCATGAAAGGATTCAAAAAATAGCAAAAAACTGAAGAAAGGAAGCAAGAATGTACAAATAAAAACAGAACATAGTATGCTGTTGCCAATTAGGCTGCACTGATAGCACGTGGAAACTAAACTTTGACCTCCAACTAGAAAAAAAAAAAACATTGAGTTACAGGTTTTAAATTCCGATAAAGTTTGTCAACTCCAGCGTACACATTTAAAATCCAACCCAAAAAGAATATTTACCAAGTAAAGTTAAATTGCTGTCCTTAACACTGAAACAGACGTCATGCTTTTTAGCTATAACTCATAACTGAGAAAGGTCACATTTTTTTAAAATAATTTGTGGTCAACACTTTATCAACCAAAACAACCTCAAAGCAGCTGTCATGATAATGTTCTTTGTGCATTGTGCACACAGAGGTTATAAATCACATCATGATGTTTAACTTTTCACCTTTAGATGATTCAAGTCCACATCACTGCTTTGTCTTTCATGAAAATGTCAGGACTGACACAAAAAATAATAATTTTATTCTGAACCCTGAAAAAGTCAAGTCAGAAATCAAACTACAAGACAGAAGATGTGACCGCAAAAACAGAAATGAAACCAGCATGGGTAAATAATGAAGGATGGATCGAATTAAGATGGGATCGTGAGCATTTATTATACAAGTACAGTAGTCCCTCATTTATCGTGCATTCTAGA
>JBBPBX010026358.1:0-20953 GCA_038048925.1 Garcialebias charrua | reverse complement strand
CCCGTGATGAGTGAAACACCATGAAGTAGTGATAGAGGTACAATTTCAAGTTCAAGTAAACGTTATTGTCATTACCATCTCATGTGGTACATGAGATGGAATGAAATGATGTACACAAGTAGTAGTAGTCGTAAGTAGTAGTTTATTTTAGTATTTACTGTAGTAGAAGTAGTAGTAGTAGTAGTAGTAGTAGTAGTAGTAGTAGTAGTAGTAGTAGTAGTAGTAGTAGTAGTAGTAGTAGTAGTAGTAGTTTATTTTAGTATTTACTGTACTGTAGTAGTTTATTTTAGTATTTATATACAGGTAAGTATGACGTTTTAAACCCTGCCCACACTCTTGCAATGTTCCTAACAATTTTCTAACCTCTTAAACTTTTTTTAATTTAATTTTAAATGGGTACTTACCAGAGAAGATGAAGAAGAGACGGCAATGAAGAATTAGCTGTCCAGTGATGACGAAGAACGTGATGAAGATGAGATGAAACCAGGCACTTTGGCTTCATCCTTCATAATAATAATGTGAGATGGCATCTTTTTCCAGAACAGGTTCATTTTGTCCACGTTAATAAAAACTTCTTCAGACCTGTAGCCTCCCTTGATGATCAGATCTTTGAACGTCATGTTAATAAATTCTTCCGCTCCTGCTTTCAGCGGACGCAGCCTCTTCGTGCAGAGAAACACATCATCCAAATCATTTTTATCCAAAGTGATGTTGTTGTTTTCCTGCAATCATTAATCCACACGACCAATGCAGCTTCCATCTTAACAATTGTGCCATAAAGGTGGCCAACATCCCCATAGGTTCGACCATCTTTAAGTTGTCCCTATGTTCCCCATTCTCTTTAATCGTCAGCATCTTGCGATGGCGTTTTGATTCGCCGCCAGAAACTTGAATGCACAGAACATTAATAGGAGTTGTCCAGTTGAAAAAGAGTGCAGATAAACAAACCCTTTGTAACAGTGACCATCTGTTACTTTTACAGCCAATCATTGGACAGGTTAAACAGAGCTGAAGGTTACTGAGCCAATCAGCGCCCGAGTTGCTAAGCATTTCAGTTGAAAAGCATTTTCTGGCATTTCGGTTCGCCGCCAGAAATTTTTGAATGCACAGAACGTTTTAGCCTGGTTAAAACCAGACCCTTGTCCTTCACTTCGCTTCGTACTAGGGTCTGGGACTTCTCCCATAGACAAGGATTTCTCCGGTAGATTTTTGACCGGACCAATCAGAGAACAGAAGGCGGAGTTTTGTTAGTTTAGCCTGGCGAGGTCCAGGGCAGGCTAACTATTCAGATAAATAGCTCAGAAACCACTCGGTGGATATTTTTTCTGCTACCAGTGTGTAATTATATGGCTCTAATTTACTGACTGTTGGCCTGGATGAAACATTTGAGATAAAATTCGATTTTTTATCATTTATTTTCGTAGCGCACCCGAGGCTGTTTGGAAAATGTCAAACCGAAACAATTTAAATCCAGCAGATTTGACCATTTCGTGAATTGATTTAGGAACTGTTAAGCTCAGGAACCCTTCTGATATAACGTCAGCTAAGAAATATATTTTTTCTCAGCAAAGAAATAATAGTTTTTTACCTTGTTTTCTTGAAAATTCCTTCGTGGCGGCAGCCATTTTAACTGACGACGTCAGTCGACGTCGTTCAAAACTCCGCCTTCTGTTCTCTGATTGGTCCGGTCAAAAATCTACCGGAGAAATCCTTGTCTATGGGAGAAGTCCCAGACCCTAGTACGAAGCGAAGTGAAGGACAAGGGTCTGGTTTTAACCAGGCTAAGAACGTTTAGAAATAACAACAATTAATGTCCAATTGAAAAAGAGCACAGGTAAACAGACGTCTTGCTCTGTAGCAACCAATCAGTGGCTGTGAAAACAAAACTGATGGCCAATTAGCACCCGGTTCACTGGGTCCACTTATTGTTTCTTAAAAAAGAGACATGTCCTCACATGATTTACAATTTCTTTTGAATCTTAAAAGGATTCAAGGATTCAAGGTTCTTTATTTGTCATTCGCTCCCCATGTTGTAAATGTGGTGGAACGAAATTATGTACATGGGGTCCCAGTTACATCCAACAATAAAATGTAAAAGAAAAATAGTTAGAAGATCTGAGATCCGAACAAAGAAAAACATCAACTAAATATGCACTAAGCACTAGTAGCCTAAAAACAATATGCCGAACAGCAGCATGAACATGAGTCTATGTGAGCAGATGAGCACGCGTGAACACAGCACCATGAAACAGATCAGCAGCAACATTATGTGATTTTTCACAGTGATTATCCTGATTAGAACTTCATGTCTCAGGGTAGAAGCTGTTCCTCAGTCTAGTGGTTCTACACTTAATGCTCCTTAACCTCCTTCCTGAGGGGAGCAAGGCAAAAAGTATGTGTGCTGGGTGAGTGGGGTCCATCATGACACTGCTGGCCTTCTTCCTGCAGTATGTGATGGTGGGGACTAACTCCAACAGACTTTTGTGCAGCCTTCATCACTCTCCACAGAGCTTTTCTTTCTGCAGCTGTGCCTCCATGCCACATATTGATGGAGCACAGGATGTTCTCCACTGCACACCTGTAGAAGGAGGTGAGGACTGAGCTTCCCAGACCAGTTCGTCTCAGCCGTCTGAGGAAGTAGAGTCTCTGATGACCTTTCTTGATCAGGCTGGTGGTGTTGTTGCTCCAGCTGAGGTTATCATTCATGTGTACACCCAAGTACTTGTAGCTGGAGACCACTTCCACTGCAGATCCTCTTATGTTCAGTGGGGTGTGGGTGTGTTTGTTCCTTCTGAAGTCCACAATCATCTCCTTTGTCTTCTTCACATTGATGTGAAGGTTATTCTCTTTGCACCAGCTCATGCTCAATAATCCAGGTACCAAATCCAATATATCTCAGTCGGGTCATCTGGAAAGTTTCTCTTTGCACCAGCTCTCCAGGTGTTCCACCTCCTGCCTGTAGCTGGACTCATCATTGTTTGTGATGCATCCCACCACCGCTGTATCATCTGCAAACTTTACAATTTGACAGCCTGGATGGGTAGCTGCACAATCGTGTGAGAAGAGTGAATAGGAGAGGGCTCAACACACATCCCTGAGGAGAGTCAGTGCTGAGGGTTATGGTGGAGGAGGAAAAGTTGTGGATCCTCACTGACTGTGGTCTATTCGTTAAGAAGTCTAGTACCCAGTTACAAATGGAGGGGCATTAGTCCTAGTGTGAATAGTTTGTCTATCAGGGTTTGGGGGATCATGGTGTTGAAGTCAGATGTGAAGTCCACAAAGAGCAGACGGACGTAAGAGTCCTTCTGCTCCAGGTGGGTGAGAGCAGTGTGTACAAGGGCGGAGTGGCCATCGGGAAGTGTGGGAGAAATCCCGATGGCCACTTCATGAATGGGCCGATATGCGCACGGGGAAAATGATGACGGTTGAATAAATCTGCTCAAAACCGACTTGTCCCTCCCTTTAAAGAGGCTGCAGCGCTGATCTCTTTAAGAGACCGGGCCGGCAGTTTGGGAGCTACCATTTGATAAAAAACACCCCTGAAAGTTCACCGTTGGTTGAGTCCAACCCAGGAGCGAAGCACGGTTATTTTCAAAACAGGTGATGGAGCAGCGTGGAGTGCAAACTGCTAATTAGCAATAAAAATGGAAAGGAAGAGGCCAGGTGGAGCTGAAAAAGTCAGGTTGAAGAAAAGAAAGGCGTTACAGGAGGAAGCTGCCAAATGTGCAAAGCTTACAGACAGTTTTTCAAAGAGACAGACAGAAGAAGCAACAGGTAATGATATAAATTAAAAACTAGCATAATAAATTAAGCTAATGTCACAACGTTGTACTATGTCACTAAACATGCATGAAAGTCAAGTGGGACCTAAACTGACATAGCCTGATTAGAAATAAAAGCTGAAATATATAAATTGACCAATAAATAAATAAACGTCAAAGGACAATTTAAATTAAAAGAGAACTTTATCTCGTGTTTTAAAAATTAATTGACCATCATGGTTTTTTTTCCAGCTTAGTTCCAACAAATTATATATTTTAATTCATAATTTTACATTTTACTGTGCTTAAAATACCGGTAGGCCTATATATTTTTTGTTTTTACTTTTACTCTTAGATGACTTGTGTTATGTAATTAAATTTAATTATTTTTTTTATTTTCCACACAAGTCCTTATTTACGTAATGAGGCAGAAATGCATGAGGTGAAGTGAAAACAGGAGACAGAAAAATGTTAAAGCATCACATTTAATAGACAAATAAAAATAAACTCATGCATATGCATACAAATTGCAACCAATGCCAAACTTGTCTCTGAGGCCCTGTACACACGTAGCCTGGTGTTTGAAAAACGAATATCTGCACACAAAAAACATCTCTGTACATACATGTTCGGATATTTAAAATGTTCGTCTACATGTCCCCGATTATTTTCACCACAGAGCATTGTAAAGAATATGCTGAACCCATAGGTGGCAGTGTAGTACTGTCACAACCCTTCAAAGCAACAACTTCCTGTTATTTTAATTTTTTTCATTTGTGTGGACAGACCGCGAGGTTGAACTACTATTAAATACCGTGTTTGAGTACAAAGTTAATAAAACGCAGGAAAATGTCGACTGGGAATCATGTCTGACTGGGAATCATGTCAGAGCAGGTATGTTGACATTTTAGATTTTTTTTCGCCGAGCATTATGTGACGTCAGTTCTGCTCCAGCTGAACATAAGGATTGCAAGCTGGATGGCCAGCTGTCATGAGAAGTTTGCACTAAATACAGTGACAAAAAGATAAACCATAAAACTATTTTACATTTAAAATATTAAATTTGAGGCCAGATAAAATGTCAATGAGACCAGATTTGGCCCATGGGCCTCGAGTTTGACATGTGATCTACAGCATCAGTAAGCACCTAAGAAGTGCACTAGTTTCTGCCACCATATTTGTTACTTTGTCATTGTCAATGGACATAATAAGTTCTTTCTCTGTGGACATCAGCATAAATGCCTCCAAATGCTCCTGGTTAAGTGTGCTTCATAGTCTATTCTTGATGAACTTGAGAGTAGAGAAGCTTCTTTCACATGCAACCTGAGACAATGAAAGGGTCAACAAATATTTGTATGCCAGCCCTATAACTGGGTAGGCATCTGTGAAAAGGTTATACTGTGTCAATATAAGGTAAACACAGATAACACAGTTTCTGCAAGAAGAACAAGCCCTGCTTTCAAGTTCACTCTCTGGTTCAACTGAGCCCTCCTGGCCACCCTGTTCCATCTCAGTACCTATCCTGACAGTGGACTCTTCCAGAGGGGACTTTTTGAGCCTATCCCACTGGGATGCTAGACTGGACAGCTCTGTGTGTAAAGTACTCACTGTGGCTCTCTCATCAAATCTAAGCAGATTTTTGCTTATTTCTTGAAGTGCTGAGATCTTGAGTCCTTTAAGCTTTATCTCTGAAAAGTTTTAGGATCAAGACAAGCAAAATCAGGCCCTGTACACACGTAGCCGGATATCAGTAAAACTGAACAGTTTATCATGTGGTTTGGCCTTTCATCCACACGTGAACTCCGGTTTATGTAACTATAAACGAATAATAAAAAAAAAACTCCGACCAAAGTGGAGATTTGAGAATTATCCGCTTTTGAGTCTGCGTGTGGACTTTCAGAACCAGAATGCCGTATCTAGGCATTTTGTGAATGACAAGGGGACGGATTTCAAGCCGAAAGGCATTGCCAAAAACTCGAACGCAGTGCCTTGGAAGGCAAAGCGGAGATATTTTCTGTGGCAGGGCAAGATGCTCATGTGGAAAAAAACATATTTCAGATCCACTATGTAAACTTTATTTATATATAGTAAGTAAACTTTATTTATATAGCACCTTTCACAGACATTGACATCACAAAGTGCTTCACAAGCAAAAATAAAAAGAGAAAAAATACATAAAATTAATTAAAAGCCAGTCTGAATAAATACGTTTTAAGATCTTTTTTAAAAGAGTCGATAGAGTCTGAGCTGCGCAGTGACAGAGGGAGAGCGTTCCAAAGCCTCGGGGCCATCACTTGGAATGCTCTGTCTCCACGTGTTTTAAAATACGTTCTTGGTACCATCAGTAGCATTTGATTTGAAGATCTCAAAGTCCTGGTGGGACGGAGAGGCTTCAAAAGGTCCGATAAATATTTGGGAGCCTGACCATGCAATGCCCTGAAAGTTAAAACCAAAATTTTAAAATGACTCCTGAAATGCACGGGGAGCCAATGCAGGGAGGCCAGAACAGGAGTGATATGAGCTCTTCTATTGGTTCTAGTTAGCAGCCTTGCTGCAGCATTTTGCACAGACTGAAGTCGAGCTAAAGAAGATTTGTTCAGACCCATTAAAAGACTGTTACAGCAGAAGTAATCCCTTGGTTGAACCGAGCGAATGACTTGTCTGAGTGTCAACATCCTGAATTTGTACGTTTTTATTCTTTTGTTCAGACCCCTGAGGTCTAAAATGGGCCTCAAGCCCTGATCCTGTTTCGGGACCAGGAAGTACTTGCTATAATGGCATTTTTTTTTTACATCGTGAGCAAGGACTTTGATCACTCCTTTCTGCATCATGTTTGAGATCTCGTCCCTTAAGACATGAGCATGGTCCGGGCTTATGGAAGATGACAGCACCCCTGTGAAAGGAGATGGACGCTTGTGGAACTGCAGCCGGAGACCAAGGGTGACAGTGGACGTGACCCACGTGCTTGGTTTGTATGCTTTCCAGGCACCAGCGTGTGCGCTCAGTCTGGAAGGCATGTGCATTCTGTGATGTTTTTGTGTCAAGGGGATGGGAGGGGGGGAATGGCCCCCTCTTGTTCGCCCTTTGGCGGACTTCCCTGTCCCTCCGCGGTAGCCAGAGTGTCTGTCTGGTGTTGACAGACCTCTGGCTGCTAGCGGGGGCTCATTGTCTGCCCCGACTGTTCGTGTCTCATGAGGGTTGAGGTGGCCATGTGTGAATGCTTCCCCCCCTTTATCTGACACATATTGCATGAAAAGGTGCTGTGTTTTTTTTTTTGACACACAGGACATTATGTACTTTTGAGACTTTATTGCTGTGCTTAAAGAACATGACTTTATCAACATTTGAGTGATTTTTTGTGCACACATAATTCACACCAGATAAACGTGGCTTTTTACACACAAAGTTTGGCTTTAAAAGTTCGGTCTCCGCTTTGACCACATGGGTGAGAGTACCTAAAAAATAGCAAGACGGCTCTGCATCAGGCCGACTTCTGCTTTCTGTCCCTGTTCGCTGAGGAAGACCTCAGTGGGCCTGCCTGTCGTGGGACAAATCTGTGCCTTCCCCAGCCCTAGCCAGCCTGGGGCGGCCCTATGACGGGCTTTGGCCGTTGTTCTCCGTTGAGTGCCGGCCATTTCTGTGGAGGGGCGACGAGTGGCCGAGTGGTGGCGGGACTGTGCGACCCTGTGTCCACTAGCGTCTCTGGGTTGCATGAAAAGCTTTCTGGGCATCCCCTCACGCAAGGCCTCGGCTTGTTTCTTTCTCTGTTCCAGCTTGCTCTGAATCCTTTCGAGAGCTCCCCCGAAGAGCCCCGTGGGCTCAATGGGATGACGGAGGAACAGGTTCCATTAGGTCTCTGGCAGGTCTGTCAGCGTTAGCCACAAATGGCGCTGAGCGATGACAGTCTCAGCCATGCTTTTTCCTTGAGCGATGGCGGCTCTGCCCATGAGGCGAAGAGCAAAGTCTGTTGCCTTGCCGGCCTCTTCCAGAACCTCTGCTGCCTTCTTTTTGTTGGAAATCTGCTGGAGCTCCTGGAGTTTTTCCGCCAGGTATGCGTGCATCATGGCTGAAGTGTTCATGGCGCGGACCGCGAGGCCTTGTGCTCGATAACATTTTTTGAGCTGGGAGGCTGACACGCGGCAGGCTTTGCTAGGCAGAGTTGGTTTGGAGCCCAAAGTTCTGGGGGCTAAATGTGCCACCAATGTATCCTCCATCTGGGGAATGTTGGCCATGCCAGCTGCCTTCATTCCGGCAACGTCCAGGAACTGTGAGAGAGGCAAGGTCAGTGGAGCCCTGGGTTCAGCCCAGGTGCGAGTCAGCTCCGTCTGGAAGTCGGGAAAAATAGGCATCCTGTACCTCGTGGCCGACTGCTGCTTGGCGAAGAAGAAATTGTCCGCCAACCTCGTTACCTGTTGTCGAGGTGGGGGTTCTGGCCAAGTTATCCGTAACATGTCCGTTGTTCTGCGACACAGCTCAAACAGAGCGGGGACAGACACATCAGTCTCTGGTTGACCTGCCGCGGGGATCTGGGCGAAGTCCTCATCTTCTCATTCGTCCTCGTTGTCGGCTTCATCGTCAGTTAGTTAGAGTTCATCTGCTCGTAACAAGTCCCTCGTGTCGAACTCAACGGTGGAGTCCCCTAGGGGGGCCACCATGTCCATGTTTCCTCCCCAGTAGGCTTGACCACTGTCCTCCAAGTCAATACCCTCGAGCTCCGTCGTGAGAGTGAGGGCTTCGTCGAGGAGCGGTTCCGCGCCGTGGTGGAGCCGCCCATGGCTTTGACCACAAAGTCCAAGCGTCTCCGTCTCTCAGCCTCATTTAGCTGGTTGCAGTGAGGGCAGGCTTCGGGGAAGTCCAAAGCAGTTTTCGCGTGTAGCATCCCTAAGCAGACGGGACAGGCCTCGTGGGTGTCCGCCGCTGAGAAGGAATAACCACATCCGCTGGGGCAAGCTCGGGAACCAGGGCTCGCTGGCTTGCTGTCCTTGTTGGAGTTCTCCGACTTTCTCTTGCTCTTCTCCAGAGCCATGGCTGGGAAGAGACGTCGAGTTGTAGCCAGTTAGCCGACCGCTAACCGTTGCGAAGACGTCCTCACGTCGAGTTGCTCTCGGTAGCTAGCCGCAGCCGTTAGCTACACGGGTAGCGTGGCGCAGTTTAGCGTCTCGAAGCTGAGCTGCGAAAAGAGCTGAAGAAAAAAACTCGTAAGTTAAATCGACGACACTGGGTTAGCCTCCGCTAACCCAGGTGCTCACAGGAAAGTTCTCTGTAACGCTCAGGGCAGGCAGCGAGCTCACCTCCAGTCGAGCGATCCGGTCACAGAGAGTCCTGCGAAGTTCAGGTGTGAAGCGAGGTGAAGGGCAAAAGAGAATGAAGGTGGGGCGTCAGCCCCTTTTATGCAAAGAGGGCGGAGCCTCATTGCTGATGCTGACGCCCACCTGCCTTTAGAAAAGGCGTGATTGTATTACTTCAGGTGAACCGCGCGGCGGCACAATTCCCATAGTCAAGGTGTTGCACTGAGTGTACTGACTGATAAGGGAACTACAAAAGGGCAGCACCTGTCTCAATTATTATTATTTTTGTGATTAACTTTTTCACATACACACGTGTACAGTGACATTACTGTACAGTCCACAATCCTGTGTTGAAAAAATTAATGAAATAAAAATAACATACATTTTTTGTGCAATATTTTGGATGTCCACAAACGGCGATAGAGTGAGCCTGCGAAAGTCGAATTGCAAAGCAGCGAGGGACTACTGTAGTTGGATTCACATTTTTTGGGTGTCTATGAGTGCACACCTATTTCCCCAGCTCTCCGGGCGCTTTCTATGGCTGCCCACTGCACCACCTGGCGGTGGTTGGGTTAAATGCAGAGACGAATTTTGTCTTGTATGGGAAACATACACAGATGACAAAATGACACATTTATTTATTATTTTTATTATTTATCAGGATTCTGACAAGACAACAGTATATGACAGCACAAAACTGGACAAATATTTGACCCATAACACATTTTTAGAGGATCATGGTTGTGTTTACTCTTTGAAAACAGAACTATCGGATTTTCTTGGAGCTTTGTCAAACATTAGTTTTTGGTTTCTTTCCATGTTTTCTCATGAGTGTAGGGATATAGCACCCTCATGTCCGTATGGGATGTGGGCCTCTCCACATCTCTCTGAAACTCTCTGTGTTTAGACTTTCTTGAAGCTCTCAAGGACACTATTTTTACAATTATTATGAATTAATGGACACTAATTAATCAGATTGAACTTTCTTTTTAATGTGTGTTAATTCAGAATTGATCAACAGTATATTTTTGTCATTTAATGATGATTTTACTAAGCTGGTATATTTTAAATATGCCAAAGTTAAGAGAACATCTCAGAATGATCTTGCTTTAAACTGTCTGCTCTGTGCAGAATAACTGTCTTAAAGTTGACTGAACAATCCGTCGTATTTGTTTGAAGTGTTTTTGGTACGAAGGAAAAGTTCCAGACATAATTTGCTTTCTGTCTCCCGTCCTTTCTAAAAACAATGAATCTGTTCTCAAAACAAATTACATGGCTTGTTCACATGCACCTGCATCTGCTGACGCATGTTTCTTTGTTTATGTCTACCCTATCATCTGTCACTCAAACTCACTCACTTGCAAAGTCACACCCTCTCTAGGGGTACGACAACCAATCAGCAGGAAGTATGTGACTAAGTCACACCCCCTTCTTAAAGGAACACTTCCTATTGATTCAGAGAGTGAAGAGGGAACCACAACTCAACAACAGTGAGTTCTCTGGGAGAATGGAAGATGCATAGACGTCTTCCTCCAAGCTGATGTACGTCCCGGCCATCAGTCAAAGGCCCACGTCTTCAGCGAGGCTTACAGCACGTCAGCTGTGAGCCATCTGAGGGTCACTGCTCCAAGCTGTGAACACTTTTCCTGGAAGTTATCTTGAAACCAAACCGGAGCTGATAACATTACTCTGGGAGGCAAAGCAGATCTCACGAGACCGTGGCAGGATGAAAATGTGTCGCCTGTAAAACGCAGCCGGCAGGCGCGTCTGGCTTGACTAATTTACTGGAGTCGAGATAAGAAAATCTTCACAAAGGTAAAACGTCGTTTCATCACGGTACGGATGTCCAGCCGAAGCCAAACAGAGGATGAGCCACTCTGGTTTACATCTCAAGATAAGATTCAACCATTTCCTTTCTCCTTCCTCCTAAACTCCTCCTATTTCTTATTTTTCATAAGCTATTAATCTGTCAAGTAATGTGCCAACAGTTAAATCCTAACTGTCTGTTTGTTTTAATTTGAATTCTTGTCAACGTAGTTATTAAATCAGAGCTAATATCGATACAAATGTTTAATGTAATTTTTGTGATAGTTTCAATAAAAGGTCTATTTTTCTGGTAGACCAACATAAGTTGAAGTCTCTCGTGAAATTACATTTCTGGCTAATCACATCACAGATTTATTGATTTATTCTGAAAAAGTTGAGACCCCGTGAACTTGGTGGCAAGTTTGTGCAGATAAAAGTCTGCTCAGACCTGCGCATCTAAAACTATAGGTAAGTCCTATATCTCTACAATAATGGTGGTCCAGTAAGTGTTTAAATACCTTACCCCACATTATTCGTTACATGAGACAGCTGTAATTACTCTTGTGCATTGTTTATCATATTAAATAGGTCTAGTTGTGTCTGTTTCTCTCACATTCAACTGGTTTACTTTGCTGTGGGTTGCTTGTTGGTTCCCTTTCAGTCAAGTTCTCTCATGCAACATATGCTATGGGAATTGCGCCCCCGCACGATTACCTGAAGGAATACATTCACGCCTTTACGGCTAGGGCGTCAGCGTTACGCCAGAGGCCCCGCCCTCTGGGTATTTAAGCCGCTGACACCCATCCATCTTTCTCTTTTTTGCCCTTCACCTCGCTTAAACCTGAACTACCTCTCTTCGCGGGACTTCTCTGTTGCTTCATCGCTCAACCAGAGGTGAGCTTGCTCCCTACACAGAGCGTACAGAGAACTATTCCTGCGTACTGCTGGACTAGCGAAAGCTAGTCCGGCACTTTTTCTCTTAACCCCAAAGTTTTCTTCTCCTCTCTCCACAGACTGCTTTGCTCGACGGCGCTAACTGCGCCACAACCACTACCCCTGCTAACTCGTAGCGGGCTATCCAGCGAAAGTGACGCAACGGAGGAGACGTCTCAAATTAAAAGAAAAAGGATTCTGGAAGGACTCGCTCGCCTTATCTCGGACATGCCTCCGGAGAAAGGAAAGCGAAAGACAAGACTTCCAAGGAAAACCAGCAGGACGGCGAGCCCAACTTTCCGTGGAGGACGCAGACGTCAAATTCGAGGAACAGGGAGAAGACCTCTCCCAAACCCCGGTACCTGTGCTCCCGGAAACTGACTTTTCCATCCCTACTCTGTTCTACCTGTGTCACAGAGCAATGGACGCGCTGCACATCCCATGGCCAGAGCCTCCGCCTCGTCAACAGGTCACGAGGCTGACAGGAAACTATTTTTACTCAAAACAGCAGGCCGCCACGAGGCAAAGGATGCCCGTGTTCCCGGACTTCCTCACAGAACTAACTCGCACCTGGCCTCAGCCCAGAGCTCCCATGCTCTTACCACTCTCACAGTTCCTCGACGTGGACGGGATGGATGAGGTGGGAATAGCCAACGTGCCTCAAGTTGAGGACACACTGGCGTCTCACCTGGCTCCCAAGTCATCCGAGACAAAACCAACTCTTCTCAGCAAAGCCTATCGAGCTTCAGCTTCTCTGCTCGAGAAATGCTACAGAGCTCAGGGACTCGCGGCGCGTGCCATGAACGCGTCCGCGTTGATGCAGGCTTACCTGGTTGAAAAGCCGCAACAGCTCCAGGTAATGACGGACAAGCAAGCTGCCGCTGACTTGCAGCCTTCGTGCTCCGTATGATGGGGACATGAACTGTTGCTCAAGGCAGAGGCATGGCGGAAGTGGTCATTGTGATACGCCATCTGTGGATGACTTTAACTGACCTCCCCGAGGGACAAAAGGTGCCTTTTCTCCACCACTCGATAGAACCGACGGGATTGTTTGGGAAAGCTTTGGATCGAATTCAGACCAAGCTGGACCAAAGGCGCAAACAGGCTGAAGCTCTCCGGGTGGGCATTCCCAGGAGAAGCTCCCCCCCCCCCAGGGAGTCTGCTGGAGGCAGACCTGCGCAGCCTCGACACCGCTCGGCAATGCGTGCCCCACCGCAGAAGCGCCGGCGTACAAGGATGAGCATCGGCAGAGACCACCGCTGGGCCTACCTCGGACCAAACACGCAATGAGCAAAAGCCAGGCGGTCAGACACAGGGCCTCCTCGGCAAACCGGGACACCAGACAAAAGCATGCCTGATGAACCAGGTTCACGTCATGACTTTACACGATCACCCGTCCACGCGGTACGGGAAATGATCTCTTCATGTCCAGACTTTATTTATAGCACGGTACAAAAAGCTGGTAACTCTGTTACATGTACAAATCATGTTTTTCCTGCTGTGAGTGACATAAAGTCATATACAGTATGTTGTTACACATAAGCACGAATAAAGCTAAAAAAACAGCCCCTCTCTGTTTTATTGACTCTCAAAAAAAAATCAAACAACAACAAACCACAAATAACTTCAGCACAACAGGTCCCTCTGGCCTGCCAGCCATCATAAGGGGAGGGGGCCGTCTTCCCCCCCTCCCTCACGGCTCACGGGGTGTTAGCCTAATCAATGAGCCCCGGCAGGGTGCCTCGGCTCCGTCTGTAGCGGACAGGCACAGAGGCATCTGCAAGCAGGCCCCCCACCCCTCATGGAGACAGGTGAGGGGGGTCAC
The DNA here is from genome assembly GCA_038048925.1 of Garcialebias charrua. Lineage (NCBI taxonomy): Eukaryota > Metazoa > Chordata > Actinopteri > Cyprinodontiformes > Rivulidae > Garcialebias > Garcialebias charrua. The sequence goes on along the minus strand of JBBPBX010026358.1, from coordinate 7,340 downwards.
GTGCTCCAACTCCCGCTCCATTGTGAACGACGGGGCGGTCAATACACTAACCAAGCAAACACGTGACATGTCCGCGCCTCAGGGAGGCGCGCCGACAGAATCTAACAATGGGGGGGGGCACGTCAGAAGCCCACAGGCAACCACAAGCTTCACACGTTCACAAAGGCAATTGTGATCAAACTGCTGTGCGTGTAAACAAATCAGGGCTGAATCAGATTCCTCTTCCTGTTATTCGAAGGGAACTGGGCTCTCTATCACCAAACAATTTAAAGTCTGCCAAGCACAAAGAATCATCTCCACGTTCTCACGTTGCGGTTGTCCCTTTATCATTAATGGGCGACACGCAATGTCCAAGCAGTGATCTGGTAGCACGTGACCTTTCTCACTGTGCTAGTTCAGCTCTGCTCTTAAACAATATTCCCCCAACGGGTGAAACACAGACCCCGGCCGGTTTGTCTGGTTCCAACGCTCTGTTAAGGCCGAGGACCAGTAAACTAGACCCATCCAGGAAACAGATTGGGGTCAGGAGATCTGCTCGTTTGCAAAACTTGCAACTTCTCAGTCCCATGATCTCAAACAAGGAGAGAAAAAAAACAGACATTCTGCTCCACTTCTGTCTAATAAGGATGACAGGTTGTATCTGCCCTCGATCAGAGCAGCCTGGCAGTATTCGGCAAAAAGGCCTTCTCCCAAACTTGGTTGAGTCCCAGGGGATCACAGCTTCCAGGGCCCTTGAAGGGGAACCAGATGCATCAACTGCTCTTCTTCAGGGTCAAACTATGTCACCAGAAGAAGCAGTCTCGCCGCTTAGGCTGAGAGCTGTTAAAATTTTCAGCTTGTTAGCAGAAAAGAACAAGCTGATGGCATCAGGCCTGCCGGAAAATGTGGTAAAAACCATACAAAATGCCCGTGCTGTGTCAACACAGTCTCTCTACGCACAGAAATGGCGTATTTTTGAAGCTTGGTGCACAGAAAGAAATATTATTTCTTACTCATGCGACCTAGCTCAGCTCCTGACTTTCCTTCAGGACTTACTGGAAAAAGGTGGTTCTTTCTCAACGATTAAAGTTTTCCTATCAGCTATTTCAGCCTGTCACGAAGGCTGGGGACACAGGACACCTGGTGCGTATCCAATCATAATAAGATTTATGAAGGGCGTGCTAAGAATGAAACCACCCAGCAGGATCCTGACCCCTGGTTGGGATCTTAGTCTGGTCTTGGGGACTCTCTGTGATCCTCCATTCGAGCAAGATAGATTTATTATCTTATAAAACCGCTCTTCTCCTGGCCCTTTGCTCGGCAAAACGTGTGGGTGACCTCTATGCCTTGTCTGTACATCCAATGTGTACCAGATTCACTTCTGACGGGTCAAAGGTCACATTAAGGCCTAATCCCGCATATATTCCCGCAGTCTTGACTTTAAACCCTAGAAGTCTGGACTTTGATCTCTCCTCTTTTCTATCTGCTCCTGTACAGGCCCAATAGGACTCCTTCTTCAGCCTGACAGCATCCCTCGCCGGTGTCCACCACCGGGTTCGAGGGTTGCCACCACGACAGGCACCAACAACCTTGCGGCCACAGCTCCGATAAGCTGCCTCGACAATAGAGGCGCGGAACATGGCCCACTCGGGCTCCATGTCCCCCGCCTCCCTTGGAACGTGTTCAAAGCTCTCCCGGAGGTGGGAGTTAAAGCTCCGTCTTACGGGAGACTCTGCCAGACGTTCCCAGCAGACCCTCACAATACGTTTGGGTCTGCCAGGTCTGACCGGCATCCTCCCCCACCATCGGAGCCAACTCACCACCAGGTAGTGGTCAGTTGACAGCTCCGCCCCTCTCTTCACCCGAGTGTCCAGGACATGCGGCCGCAGATCAGATGAGACGACAACAAAGTCGATCATCGAACTGCGACCTAGGGTGTCCTGGTGCCAAGAGCACATATGGACACCCTTATGCTTGAACATGGTGTTCGTTATGGACAATCCATGACGAGCACAGAAGTCCAATAACAGAACACCACTCTGGTTCAGATCAGGGGGGCCGTTCCTCCCAACCACACCCCTCCAGGTCTCACTGTCATTGCCCACGTGAGCGTTGAAGTCCCCCAGTAGAACAAGGGAGTCCCCAGGAGGCGCACTCTCCAATACCCCCTCCAAGGACTCCAAAAAGGGTGGGTAGTCTGCGCTGCCGTTTGGCGCATAGGCACAAACAACAGTCAGAGCCCGTCCCCCCACACGTAGGCGAAGGGAGGCTACCCTCTCGTTCACCGGGGTGAACCCCAACGTACAGGCACCAAGATGGGGGGCAACAAGTATGCCCACTCCTGCTCGGCGCCTCTCACCAGGGGCAACTCCAGAGTGGAAGAGTGTCCAACCCCTCTCAAGGAAACTGGTTCCAGAGCCAGAGCCATGCGTTGAGGTGAGTCCGACTATTTCTAGCCGGAACCTCTCAACCTCACACACTAGCTCAGGCTCCTTCCCCACCAGAGAGGTGACATTCCATGTCCCAATGGCCAGCTTCTGTAGCCGAGGATCAGACCGCCAGGGTCCCCGCCCTCGGCCACCACCCATTCCACAATGCACCCGACCCCTTTGGCCCCTCTCACAGGTGGTGAGCCCATGGGAAGGGGGACCCACGTCTCCTCTTCGGGCTGTGCCCGGCCGAGCTCCATGGGTAAAAGCCCGGCCACCAGGCGCTCGCCAACGTGCCCCTCCTCCGGGCCTGGCTCCAGAGTGGCCCCGGTGAACGCGTCCGGGCAAGGGAACATTGTTTCGATTAATTGAACTCATCATAAGAGGTCTTTGGGCGTGTCAGGGGGGGGGAAGCGGTACGCGACCAACACCATTTATGGTAGAGATGGCGTGCTGTTGACCTAACTCGGGATGTTGTGAGTCGGTGGGCGGAATACTTCGAAGACCTCCTCAATCCTACTGGCACGTCTTCCACTGAGGAAGCGGAGCCTGGGGACTTTGGGTCGGGCTCTCCAATCTCTGGTGCTGAGGTCGCCGAGGTGGTTAAAAAGCTCCGCGGTGGCAAGGCTCCGGGGGTGGATGAGATTCGTCCTGAGTTCCTTAGGGCTCTGGATGTTGTGGGGTTGTGTTGGCTTACGCGACTCTGCAATATCGCGTGGACATTGGGGGCAGTTCCCTTGGATTGGCAGACTGGGGTGGTGGTTCCCCTATTCAAAAAGGGGGACCGTAGGGTGTGTTCCAACTATAGGGGGATCACACTCTTAAGCCTCCCTGGTAAGGTCTATTCAGGGGTTCTGGAGAGGAGGGTCCGTCGGATAGTCGAACCTCGGATTCAGGAGGAGCAGTGTGGTTTTCGTCCTGGTCGTGGAACACTAGACCAGCTCTACACCCTCAGCAGGGTCCTGGAGGGTGCGTGGGAGTTTGCCCAACCAGTTTACATGTGCTTTGTGGACTTGGAAAAGGCATTCGACCGCGTCCCTCGGGGGATTCTGTGGGGGGTACTCCGGGAGTATGGGGTACAGGTATTCCCCGATTTACGAGCGAGATCCGTTACAACGAGGCGCTCGTAAACCGGAAATCTCGTAATTTGGAACGGTTGCCATGTCTCTCGTAAGTCCGGAATTTCGCTCGTAAATTGGAACGGTTTCGCTAGCGCGACTACAAACACTCGTTTTTCATCAAAAAACTGCTTATGAGTGCATAAAAATGATCGGAAACGTGTGTCCATATGTTTAGCTAACTAACTGTGGTGAAAAAACACATGAAAACTCAGTATTTTTTGCGTTTTTTCCAAAAATTCGCCAGCTCGTAAGTCTGGAACCTCGCAGATCAGAGCGCTCGTAATTCGGGGACTACCTGTACCAGGCCCTTTGATATGGGCTGTTAGGTCCCTGTACGACCGGTGTCAGAGCTTGGTCCGCATCGCTGGCAGTAAGTCGGGCTCGTTTCCTGTGAGAGTTGGACTCCGCCAAGGTTGCCCTTTGTCACCGATTCTGTTCATAACTTTTATGGACAGAATTTCTAGGCGCAGCCAAGGTGTTGAGAGGATCCGTTTTGGTGGCCTTAGAATCTCTTCTCTGTTTTTTGCAGATGATGTGGTCCTATTGGCTTCATCAGTTCGTGATCTACAGCTTTCGCTGGAGCGGTTTGCAGCTGAATGTGATGCGGCCGGGATGAGGATCAGTTCCTCCAAATCCGAGGCCATGGTCTTGAGCCGGAAAAGGGTAGCATGCCTTCTCCAGGTCGGGGAGGAGGTCCTGCCCCAAGTGGAGGAGTTTAAGTATCTCGGGTCTTGTTCACGAATGAGGGAAAACTGGAGCGTGAGATCGATAGGCGGATAGGTGCAGCATCCGCAGTGAAGCGGGCGCTGTACCGGTCTGTCGTGGTGAAGAGAGAGCTGAGTCAAAAGGCAAAGCTCTCAATTTACCGATCGATCTACGTTCCCACCCTCATCTATGGTCATGAGCTTTGGGTTATGACCGAAAGAACAAGATCTCGGATACAAGCGGCTGAAATGAGTTTTCTCCGCAGGGTGTCTGGACTCTCCCTTAGAGATAGGGTGAGAAGCTCAGTCATCCGGGAGGGACTCGGAGTAGAGCCGCTGCTTCTCCACATCGAGAGGAGCCAGTTGAGGTGGCTCGGGCATCTGGTTAGGATGCCTCCTGGACGCCTCCCTGGTGAGGTGTTCCGGGCATGTCCCACCGGGAGGAGACCCAGAGGAAGACCCAGGACACGCTGGAGGGACTATGTTTCTCGGCTGGCCTGGGAACGCCTTGGGATTCCCCCAGAGGAGCTGCTCCAAGTGGCTGGGGAGAGGGAAGTCTGGGCCTCCCTACTTAGGCTGCTACCCCCGCGACCCGACCCCGGATAAGCGGAAGAAAATGGATGGATAGATGGATTCACATTACAGCTTTTTGATTTGTCGTTAGTTTGAAAGTAACTGATGTCGAGAGGGGAGTTGGTCCACTGAATCACTGCAAAGTTCAACACTTGCTCTCCCTCAAGGGTGGACGTCTCCTCTCGGCCTCTGCTTTGCTTTTGCTTTGTCTTGTCTGTGAAACTGTCTGAGAGCCTCTCTTCTACAAAATCTTCCGAATCATACCTATGGACTTCCATTTGGTCAGTTGGTCCCTCAACACATCTGATAACATTTCTTCAAAAAGAAGACAGGCTGTAGGTAAGCTGATTTGCCCTGTTGTCATGCACTCAGCTGGATATCTCATCGACTTGGAAGACTTGATGATGTGTCTATCTCTGCTGTCATCTGTGGATCTTAAAGACGCATATTTAATTGGATTTATGATAACTGGTTCCTGCTTTTTGGATTCGGCTGGTTCCTGGTCTATCAACACAAAACGAATATGGCAGCTAATCGGGACCTGGTCAGGCTGCCTGCCTTACATGATGGCTTGGTTCATGTCTCGATAAACCAGACTTTTGGCTGAATGGATTACATATTGGGGATTTTCTGAGACAGTTTCCATTGGTATGGTCATTTTAATTTGGACATTTCGGAAGCGAGTGGACTGGCACAGACTTATGCCGGGTACCCACCAAACGCGTTTGGTGGGTACCCGGCAGCGGAAGCGGCCGGTTTATATTGAAAGTCTATGTAGAAATGCGGCGAGGCGCGGCGAATCGTGAAGCGGCGCATTTTGAGCGTTTCAAGCGGCGCGGCAGTTCTTTTCTGCGCATGCGACGCGTCCGAAGCAGCCGACGCGTCGAGCAACCAAAGTTCAAATATTTGAACTTTCGACGCTCGACGCGTCGCATCAACCAATCGGGAAAGCCTTTGCTAAGTGATGACGTAACGACAACGGGTCTTTTTTTGGACTTTTTAAACGTACCCCAAATGCCTCCATGAAGAAACCAGCCTACGGTAAGAAATGGCATTTTTACAGTTGCCGCTGTCCGCTCGAGCGTACGATCACCCCAAACATAAAAAACGTTTTAATCTCAACAAAGACTTTCGGAGCTTCAGTTCGGCTCGTAGAAAACCCACTCAAGTAGTAACGAGGCTCATGTGCAGCTGATTTCATCTGCCCAGTGTACAAAAACAAACAAAAAAAGGACCGGAAAAGGAGCCAGACGTTCCTCCCACTGCGCGTCATCAGATGCGTCTTCAGTGTGAACAGATTCTGGTGACAAGCAGTTAAAAGGGTGCAGCAAGAGCGCTTTGACGCGTTTGGTGGGAACCCGGCATGAAAGTAGATGTCATTAAAGTTCTGCCTGTCTCCAAAAACAATCATGTTATCTGACATTCGGCTCCCCGACTGGCCTTGATAGGCTGTCTTATCTCAAAATGCCTGTGATGTTTTGTTAACTTGACGCTCTCGCCATCCCAAATCTGCTACTCCATGGGCATCAGTGGAGCCCAGCTGAATAAACATTTGTCATCAGTTCAGAACTTGGCTTCGTTTCTAGCTGTGGTCGGCAGCCCTCCCCTGCCCCAGAGTACCCGCCTTTGAGTCTCCCCTCTCCCTCTTCTGCGTAATGTCGGCGTCATTATGTGCTTGTGTGCGAGACTTTTTTTCATTATCATATGTTTGATCTGCATGCAGAAATCAAAAATATGTTAGGATTTTTTTTGTCTCCAAACCACTATGTGTCATTTTTCACCACTTTTATTGTCTGTCCAACAGATCTCACTTTTAAATGAGTCTTCGAGGCTCAATGTGATTTATCTGTTTAAATAAAGGTTGAATGAATGAAAAAATTGTGCAGGTAACATCAGACCCACCTTCAAGAAGAGCTGGGCCAATGACATATATTCTATATATGTCATTGAGCTGGGAGCACCCACAGCACCACTAACACACCCAAAATGGATTCCATCGCAGAGATTCCGCCAGAAGATACACACATTAAAATCACATTAATCATCTGTTTAAAACCTGCTTCTTCCATCTTCGAAACATCTCCAGACTTCGCCCATCTCTGACTTTTTCTGATGCTGAGAAACTTGTCCATGCCTTTGTCTCCTCCAGGCTCGACTACTGCAACTCCCTGTTTATTGGAATCCCTGGCAAAAATCTTCAGAAGCTTCAATATATTCAAAACAGTGCAGCAAGGATTTTATTGAGAGCTCATAAATTTGAACATATTACACCCATTCTCCATAACCTCCAATGGCTTCCTGTTACCTACAGAATTCAGTACAAAACTGCTCTCATTACACATCAATGCTTACACGGAACTTCACCTGACTATCTAAAGGACATTCTTGGTAAATGGTAAATGGAGCTTATTTATATAGCGCTTTCCAGCCCCCTATGAGGAGCCCCAAAGCGCTTTACAATACCAGCCATCCACCCATTCATTCAGACATTCATACACCGGTAGTGGTAGCCTGCCTTGCAAGGCGCCATCCAG
>JBBPBX010026357.1:13716-27281 GCA_038048925.1 Garcialebias charrua | reverse complement strand
GGAACTGATCCTCATCCCGGCCGCATCACATTCAGCTGCAAACCGCTCCAGCGAAAGCTGTAGATCACGAGCTGATGAAGCCAATAGGACCACATCATCTGCAAAAAACAGAGAAGCGATTCTAAGGCCACCAAAACGGATCCTCTCAACACCTTGGCTGCGCCTAGAAATTCTGTCCATAAAAGTTATAAACAGAATCGGTGACAAAGGGCAACCTTGGCGGAGTCCAACTCTCACCGGAAACGAGCCTGACTTACTGCCAGCGATGCGGACCAAGCTCTGACACCGGTCGTACAGGGACCTAACAGCCCATATCAATGGGCCTGGTACCCCATACTCCCGGAGTACCCGCCACAGAACCCCCCGAGGGACGCGGTCGAATGCCTTTTCCAAGTCTACAAAGCACATGTAAACTGGTTGGGCAAACTCCCACGCACCCTCCAGGACCCTGTTGAGGGTGTAGAGCTGGTCTAGTGTTCCACGACCAGGACGAAAACCACACTGCTCCTCCTGAATCCGAGGTTCGACTATCCGACGGACCCTCCTCTCCAGAACCCCTGAATAGACCTTACCAGGGAGGCTTAAGAGTGTGATCCCCCTATAGTTGGAACACACCCTACGGTCCCCCTTTTTGAATAGGGGAACCACCACCCCAGTCTGCCAATCCAAGGGAACTGCCCCCGATGTCCACGCGATATTGCAGAGTCGCGTAAGCCAACACAACCCCACAACATCCAGAGCCCTAAGGAACTCAGGACGAATCTCATCCACCCCCGGAGCCTTGCCACCACGGAGCTTTTTAACCACCTTGGCGACCTCAGCACCAGAGATTGGAGAGCCCGACCCAAAGTCCCCAGGCTCCGCTTCCTCAGTGGAAGACGTGCCAGTAGGATTGAGGAGGTCTTCGAAGTATTCCGCCCACCGACTCACAACATCCCGAGTTGAGGTCAACAGCACGCCATCCCCACCATAAATGGTGTTGGTCGCGTACCGCTTTCCCCCCCTGAGACGCCGGATGGTGGACCAGAATCGCCTCGAAGCCGTACGGAAGTCATTCTCCATGGCCTCTCCGAACTCCTCCCACGCCCGAGTTTTTGCCTCAGCAACCACCCGAGCCGCATGCCGCTTGGACTGCCGGTACCTATCTGCTGCTTCCGGGGTCCCACAGGCCAAAAAGGCCCAATAGGACTCCTTCTTCAGCTTGACAGCATCCCTCACCGCCGGTGTCCACCACCGGGTTCGAGGGTTGCCACCACGACAGGCACCAACAACCTTGCGGCCACAACTCCGATAAGCTGCCTCGACAATAGAGGCGCGAAACATGGCCCACTCGGGCTCAATGTCCCCCGCCTCCCTCGGAACGTGTTCAAAGCTCTCCCGGAGGTGGGAGTTAAAGCTCCGTCTTACGGGAGACTCTGCCAGACGTTCCCAGCAGACCCTCACAATACGTTTGGGTCTGCCAGGTCTGACCGGCATCCTCCCCCACCATCGGAGCCAACTCACCACCAGGTAGTGGTCAGTTGACAGCTCCGCCCCTCTCTTCACCCGAGTGTCCAAGACATGCGGCCGCAGATCAGATGAGACGACAACAAAGTCGATCATCGAACTGCGACCTAGGGTGTCCTGGTGCCAAGAGCACATATGGACACCCTTATGCTTAAACATGGTGTTCGTTATGGACAATCCATGACGAGCACAGAAGTCCAATAACAGAACACCACTCTGGTTCAGATCAGGGGGGCCGTTCCTCCCAACCACACCCCTCCAGGTCTCACTGTCATTGCCCACGTGAGCGTTGAAGTCCCCCAGTAGAACAAGGGAGTCCCCAGGAGGCGCACTCTCCAATACCCCCTCCAAGGACTCCAAAAAGGGTGGGTAGTCTGAGCTGCCGTTTGGTGCATAGGCACAAACAACAGTCAGAGCCCGTCCCCCCACACGTAGGCGAAGGGAGGCTACCCTCTCGTTCACCGGGGTGAACCCCAACGTACAGGCACCAAGATGGGGGGCAACCAGTATGCCCACTCCTGCTCGGCGCCTCTCACCAGGGGCAACTCCAGAGTGGAAGAGTGTCCAACCCCTCTCAAGGAAACTGGTTCCAGAGCCAGAGCCATGCGTTGAGGTGAGTCCGACTATTTCTAGTCGGAACCTCTCAACCTCACACACTAGCTCAGGCTCCTTCCCCACCAGAGAGGTGACATTCCATGTCCCAATGGCCAGCTTCTGTAGCCGAGGATCAGACCGCCAGGGTCCCCGCCCTTGGCCACCACCCATCTCACATTGCACCCGATAAATATTATTATATAAATAATCCAAAGAAGAAAAAAAAATCAGTCAGACCAGGTCGGAATCGAACCTGGGTCATCTGCCTGAAAGGCAGCGGTGTTACCCATTGTCCTATCTGACATATATGGAAGTCTGCAGGTCTACTGTATTTAAAGGAAACGCTCCTCCTGAATTAGTATCGCATTTTAACTACATAAGTATCACGTTTTCACTACATAGTATCACGTTTTAACTACATAATTATCACGTTTTAACTACATAATTATCACGTTTTCACTACATAGTATCACGTTTTCACTACATAGTATCACGTTTTTACTACTTAGTATCACGTTTTTACTACATAATTATCACGTTTTTACTACATAGTATCACGTTTTTACTACATAGTATCACGTTATTACTACTTAGTATCACGTTTTTACTACATAATTATCACGTTTTTACTACATAATTATCACGTTTTTACTACATAGTATCACGTTTTTACTACATAGTATCACGTTATTACTACTTAGTATCACGTTTTTACTACATAATTATCACGTTTTTACTACATAATTATCACGTTTTTACTACATAAGCTCCAAAAAAATATTTTCATGGTTGAATGCAATATGCTTCCGTATGTAGATATAAAAGTAGTGTAAATGTAAACTAGGGATGCACCGATACCGATACTAGTATCGGGTATCGGTTCGATACCATGTGCGTTTACTCGTACTCGTACTCATAAAAGGGCTCTGATACTACAGGACCCGATACCAGTTTCATTTCATTTCAGAGAGTCAGAGAGTCTTTATTGTCATTTGCACCGCATGTGGTACATGAGATGAAAACGAGATTATGTACACGAGGTCTCTTACATTTCATTGACTATGTAAGAGTTCAAATGTAAAACTTTTTTTTTTTTTGTACAAGTTTGGACATTCTTTAAGCCCTGAAAGTATGTCCAAACTTGTACAAAAAAATAAAATGCCTCTGTGCGCGCACTGAGCCATGCGGCTTCGGCGTTCTCCTCCTGTGTGTCTGCCCCTCCTCTGAGTCCTCCCTTTCGAGCGACAAAGCGCAAGGTGCAGGTCTTCTGTGTGTGTGCGCGCGTGTGTTTTTGAGGCGTGAGCTGCAGCAAACTCCGTTTGGCTGCAGGACTCTTCGTGTTGATGTGGGGGGTGCAGCGAATCAAAGCGCAGCCCCCGGCTTCGGCGTTCTCCTGTGTGTCTGCTCTTCCTCTGAGTCCTCCCTTTCGAGCGACAGAGCGCAAGGTGCAGGTCTTCTGTGTGTGTGCGCGCGTGTGTTTTTGAGGCGTGAGCTGCAGCAAACTCCGTTTGGCTGCAGGACTCTTCGTGTTGATGTGGGGGTGCAACGAATCAAAGCGCAGCCCCCGGCTTCGGCGTTCTCCTCCTGTGTGTCTGCTCCTCCTCTGAGTCCTCCCTTTTGAGCGACAGAGCGCAAGGTGCAGGTCTTCTGTGTGTGTGCGCGCGTGTGTTTTTGAGGCGTGAGCTGCAGCAAACTCCGTTTGGCTGCAGGACTCTTCGTGTTGATGTGGGGGGTGCAACGAATCAAAGCGCAGCCCCCCCTACACACAACACACACTGCTGAACACATAAACAATCCCCCCTCCCCTCCTTTCTGACGGAGGCTCCTTCTGCAGGATTGAACGGAGTTCAGTGCAGATAAAGTCAGTGACAGCTGGGGTGACAGCTGAAATAAGAAGGTTGATTTTCCCTCTGGGGAACATGAATAAGTAAAGTTAAATAAAATAATAAAATCTGTAGTTAAATAAAACAGGTTTTTGAGCTGCATGCATTCAACTGGGACTTGTTGCTCTCTAAACTACAGTAGTTATTGAATCAAGTTACTTATGTAGGTAAACATAGATGTTTAACCCTTTAAAATACACTTGCTTGTTACTTGAAGCTGAATTGTTTAAAAACAGTTTGCACTTTTCAGAGAGCATTTTTAATAAACGTTGGCAAAATGTTACGATTTTATTTGATCAACAACACAAAAAAGTTTCAGGCTCAGGATTTTTTTTCACTTTAAGCCCTGTACAGATTACCAATACTGTAGTAATGTACTTTGTTTATTTATGTTTGAAGTGTCTAATGAAAATAAACAGTTTAAGTTAATTAGAATGATTTAAAAAAATATTAATTAGTACTTGTATCGGTACTTGGTATCGGCAAGTACTTTAATGTAAGTACTTGTACTTGTACTCGGTTTTCAAAAATCTGGTATCGGTGCATCCCTAATGTAAACAGCAGTAATAAATGTAAACAGTAGTAATAAATGTAAACAGTATTAATAAATGTAAACAGTGAATGTAAACAGTAGTATGACTACAGGTGACCCCTACTTACGTACGAGTTTGGGAGATAAGAACTGTTCGCAGCTCGATTCTACCGTAGATAGGGGGTGAAAATAGCGTCCCATTCGTAGGTCCTTATTCCGTTCGTAGGTCGTGGAAATACCGCTAACGGAGCGCGCGCACACATTTAAGCATGTACAGTAGGGCTGGGCGATATATCGATATTTTTAAAATATCGAGATTTTTTCTAAAGAGATATAAGACGAGACTATATCGTTTATATCGAGAATCCTCCGTCTGTCTGTTTTCTCCCACTCGCCCCCCTCCTTCTCCTCACTGAGCAGCACAGACCCAGCCCCTCCTTCCTGCAGGCTGCAGGAGGGCGGAGCCGCGGAGACTTTCAGCACAACAAGAAGTAAACACGGCAGATATGAAGAGCCGCGACGCAGCTGCTGAGGGGGAAAAACAATGTTTTTCCTGAGCTAGTTTGGATTTAAATTGTCAGATGAGGGCAGAAAAAATATTTTTGTAGACGATGCTGAAAATAATCCCGACGAAGGCTCGGATCTACGAATCTTTTTCACCATTTAAACAGCGGAGTGGAGCGTGAAACGGCAGAACCGAGTTTTTTTTACAGCCTCCTGCTTCATTAAACAAACCACGGGTCTGAGCTCATTTAGTCGTGCGCGCTTTCATGAGAGGAGCAGAAGGACGTGGAGACATTAATAAATCAGCAGCTCATCACATCGCCAAAGATACGGTCCTTAGCGGCTAACAAGATGGCTAACGCTTTAGCCGCCTTCTTCCACAGCTGAGACTGACCGTGTCTTTGGCGCTATATGATAAACTGCTGATTTAATAATGTCTCCACCTCTCTGTTCACGTTTCTGAGTGGAGGCTGTCGTGTTTTTACACAAGGATTCAATGCGACACTTTGTAGAGCAACTTAGAGAACGTCTTCGTGAACCCGGAAACAACCCCCTGACCCTTTCACAATAAAACCGGATACAGTATATCAAATATATTGTACCACAGGCTCACATTTACTGCAGTTCACAAACACTGACTAAAGTGAAAGCACCTTTCTATCTTATCAAGACACTCAAAGCTCTTTAAAACACAATCTGTGTCCTCATTTACCCATTCATACAGCAATCTACTAGAACTGTACAAAGAATAATCAGTACTTTTATCACATTCATACACTGACTGATGGACACACATCAGAGGCAATGACACAGCTGCCCTCAGCTGAAGAGGACTATTATTTAATAGGTGTAAATAAATGTCTAAAAAATAAAGTAATGTATAAAATAGTTCATTTTTTAGACATTTATTTTGTAGAGTTACAGCTGTTTGTTAATAAATGTTGCTGTGTGACAACTGGGACAAAGCTTTGACTCAGAAATATATTTTTGTTATTCTTTTATGGAAAGAAAATTATATCGAGATATATATCTATATCGCGATATATCACAACAATATCGAGATATGAATTTTTGTCCAAATCGCCCAGCCCTAATGTACAGTAGTGTACTGTAATGTTAAACATTGCTATTCACATTTACAGAATAAATAAAAATATAATTTCTTACTTTGAGATGGTCAAAGCCGACATCTTAGGTTGCCATGCGTTGCCATGATTGTTGTCGGGCCGAGTAGCGCGGCGGCCGGCGAGTGAACCACCGCAGCTGCTCAAGGCCTGTGTTAGCTAGCTGGCTAGCTTCTGCTAGCCAGGCCATGGGCTGGTGTTGGAGCGGCGGCGCGATCGGCGATCAATCTGCAGCTGCTGCTCCAGCCTGAGACGTCCACAGAGCTCACAGAGCGATTCCAGCTAGTAATTAATCCATATGATGCGATCCTGGTCACCAGTCTTCAAAGGCCGGCTCCCGGCAGCTAACCTAAAATGGCGTCCGGTGTTCTACATTAATTTGTGACCGGAGACCCCCGTGACTGAACCTAAAATGGCGTCCGGTGTTCTACATTAATTTGTGACCGTGTAAATGGTAAATGGTAAATGGAGCTTATTTATATAGCGCTTTCTAGCCCCCTGTGAGGAGCCCCAAAGCACTTTACAATACCAACCATCCACCCATTCATACACGCATTCATACACCGGTAGCGGCAGACTGCCATGCAAGGCGCCTTTCCAGTCCTACCGGGAGCAACTCGGGGTTAAGTGTCTTGCCCAGGGACACAACGACACATGGTGTGGGGAACCGGGATTCGAACCTCCAACCTTCCGATCAGGGGACGACTGCCATTACCACTACGCCACGGCCGCCCAGTGTAAACTGAAGACCTACTTCCTGTTGCCCAAGATTGCTCAAAAATGATCAGAAATGATCATTTTTATCATAATTATTATTTATAAAGCCTTTAAAACAACCACATCTGCAACAAAGTGATGTACACATGAAATTACGAACATTTAAACACAAATCTTTTTTTAAAATTATTATTATTATTATTTTTTATACAGTAATTTCATATTTTTATTAAATATGATACGTTCGTAGGTCCGGGCCTCCGTAGGTCGATGGAGTCGTAAGTAGGGGGTCACCTGTATAGGTAGTAATGTAATACAAACATTAGTGCAAATATGAGAAGTAGTGCGAACTGAATGAGCACATGACCGAGAGTTTAGTGAATAACCCGTTTGATGACACAGAGTCCAGTGTTAAAATCTTTGTGTTATGTGGTAATGTGTGAGAAAGTTTTTTGTGTTAAGGCAGTTCAGATGGGAGGGCAGGCAAAGTGTTTAGCATCCTGACTGCCTGATGAACAGAGCTGTCTCTCAGTCTGCTGGTTCGAGCCTGGAGACTCCTCAGTCTCCTCCCTGATGGCAGCAGTCTGAAGCAGCTGTGTAGTGGGTGTGTGGGATCACCTGCCATGCAGAGGGCTTTCCGAGTGAGGCGGTTGCTGTGTAAGTCCTGCAGTGAGGGGAAGGAGGTGCCGACGATCTTCTCAGCTGCTCTCACGATGCGCTGGAGGCTCTTGCGGCAGGATGCAGTACATGCACCAAACCACACAGTGATGCAGCTGGTCAGGACACTTTCTATGGCACCTCTGTAGAAGGTGCACATGATGGGGGTTGAAGCTCCAGCCCTTTTCAGCTTGCGGAGAAAGTAGAGACGCTGGTGAGCCTTCTTGGCCAGTGATGCAGTGTTCCTGCTCCAGGACAGGTCCTCTGAGACGTGCACTCCCAGGAACTTGGTGCTGTCCACTCTCTCCACTGCGGTGCTGTTGATGGTCAGAGGGGCATGTTGGGCATCCCTCTTCCTGAAGTCCACAACAATCTCCTTTGTCTTCTCCACGTTGAGAGTGAGATTGTTGTGTCCGCACCACAAGGCCAGGCGGCTCACCTCGTTCCTGTAGTCCGTCTCATCGTTGTTGCTGATGAGACCTACCACTGTTGTGTCGTCCGCAAACTTGATGAAGTGGTTGGAGCTGTATGATGGTGTGCAGTCGTGTGTTAGCAGGCAGGGTCTTGAAAGTTATTAAAAGTTGATAAATCAATTTTGGGAAAATTAAGAGTCTTGAAAAGTATTAAAAAGTCTTGAAAGCGATTTGATGAGGTATTATTATTTTTGCTGTTCTAGCTTTAAATAATTTGCAAAAAGTATGTATGACGAATATTTGTTTTCCTCACCGCGGATGATTCGGAAACCGCTTCACACAAATTTAGGGTGTCAGGTTACAACAGCCTTTACGGCTAGGCCTATCTTGTGCGCATGCACGGCTGCTTTATCTCCAAGTTGAGTCTGTGTGTTTAGCTGTATGAAGTTGACACCCCACCCACATCAAAAATTAAAGCAATTAGTCTGAATGGTTAGTGTTCCGTTAGTGCTGGTTTGTGTCGTTAAAATTTTCGCTTGTGCTGCTTTGGTTTCGGAGATATTAAATATTATTTTTTAGGTCATCTGTTCCCCCTGTGTCGGGAGCGCGCACTGCAACCCTGTGTCGGGAGCGCGCACTGCAACCCTGTGTCGGGAACGCGCACTGCAATCCGAGAGGCGGATCCGAAAAACTAGCCCACTCCGGTGCGTTTTGGAGGAGTATGGGGGGATGGTGACGTCATCGGTCAAATGTTTAATTATTATTATCTCATAAACTAAAGCAGCACAAACGCTAGTTTCAATTGCACAAACTAGCACTAATGAAGCACTAACAAACTTGACCACTCCGGTGCGTTTCGGAGGTATATGGGGGGATGGTGACCTTTAGATGACCTAAAAAATAATATTTAATATCTCCGAGACCAAAGCAGCACAAACGAAAATTTTAACGGCACAAACCAGCACTAACCATTCAGACTAATTGCTTTAATTTTTGACGTGGGTGGGGTGTCAACTTCACACAGCTTGTGTGTTTGAGTAAGTTGCCGCGAGACCGTGAGAACAATGGGTAAATGCAAGTTTTCGGACTCCTGGTTGGAGATGCCTGATTTTCAAGAATGGTTGAGGCCTGTCGCCGAGAATAACCGTGTTTATTTCTTATTCGCCATTGTTCAACCAAGTTACTTTAAAATAGCTACGAGTCTTGTTGTAACCTAAGCTATATTTTCTTAAACCTAGTCATGGTTCAGTTTCTTTTTTTGAACTTTTTTCTTCCCACTGTATCTCAGTTCTGTTGTAGGTTTGAGATTCACAGATTTACAGTAATTGAAAACAACAGCAGTTTTGTAAATCAAAGATTTGTTGCTTAATAAAACAAAGTGACGATAAGGTCTTGAATTTATTTTGGAAGGTCTTTAAAAAGTCTTGAAAAGGTATTGAAATTAACTTCATTATTCCTGCATATACCCTGGAGAAGGGGGCTCAGCACACATCCTTGTGGGACCCCTATGTTCAATGTGACGGTGCTAGATGTGTTACTCCCGACCCGTACTGTCTGTGGTCTCCCGGTCAGGAAGTCTAGCAGCCAGTTACACATTGAGGTGTTCAGCCCCAGACTGTCCAGTTTAAGGATGAGCTGTTGGGGGATGATGGTGTTGAATGCCGAGCTGAAGTCGATGAACAGCATTCTAACATAAGAGTCCTTCGTGTCCAGATGTGTGAGAGCTGTGTGGAGGGCAGAGGAGATGGCATCGTCGGTTGAGCGATTAGGTCGGTATGCAAATTGGAAGGGATCCAGGGAGGTAGGGAGGACAGATGTGATGCTTTTCATGACTAGCCGTTCAAAGCACTTCATCAGGATGGGGGTGAGTGCTACTGGGTGATAGTCATTGAGGCATGCGGGCGTTGCCTTCTTTGGGACAGGGATGATGGTGGTGGCTTTGAAACAGGTGGGGACAATGGCCTGGCTCAGTGAGATGTTAAAGATGTCAGTGAAGACTGCTGCGAGTTCTCCTGCACAGTCCTTCAGCACACGACCAGGTATGTTGTCAGGACCAGATGCCTTCCGGGCGTTAATCTTGATGAATGATCGCCTTACGTTGTCTGAGGACAACGCCAGCATCTTGCCATCAGGAGAGGGGGGGGGGGAGTTTATGTGCAAGTGTGCTGTTACTTGCCTCAAACCGAGCAAAGAACTCATTCAGTTCTTCAGGGTTCAACTGTCCCCCACTTACAATGCTGTTATTGCTAGTATCACTCAGCCCTCTGTGAATAGCAAACAACCATCAGGGTGTTAACGATCCATCGTCAGGCTGATGGTCCTCCTTGATCATGTGAGCAGCTGGTTTCGGCTGTCATCAGCCAACTGGTTGATCCACTGTGGGAGGGTGCTATTTATAAGACTGAGCTGAACTCAGCTTCTCAGACTGAGGAAGTCTTTCGGACGAAAGACGAAACGTTTCTACAGTTTTTTTTTGCTTTGTTTTGTTTTGTTTTTTGAATGTCCAGAGGACCAGACTTAGCTTTTTTGGATTTTTCTACCTGGATTATTGAGCATGCATCAGGGTAACTCATTCAGTTCATTCAGCGTAGAGGTTGAGCTGTCACAGGTCTGGGGGGATGGTTTGTAGTTTGTGATGGTCTGTATTCCCTGCCACAGACTGCGTGTATCCTTGCTGTCCTTGAAACGGTGAGCTATTTTCCTGGAATACTGCTTCTTGGCCTTTCTGATGCCCCGGGCCAGGTTCTTTCTGGCTGCCCTCAGGCCCACCTGATCTCCCGCTTTGAAGGCAGCATTCCTGGCTTTCAGGAGTCTGTAAACCTCTGCTGTCAGCCATGGCTTCTGATTAGCCCGAACAGTGATGGTCTTGAGGTTGGTTACATCATCAATGCACTTGGTGATGTATGAACATACAGTGTCTGAGTACTCCTGGAGACATGTGTTGTTGTTTGTGGTAGCAGCTTCTTTGAACATACCCCAATCTGTGGTGTCAAAACAGTCCTGGAGTGCCTCTGAAGACCCCTCTGGCCACACTCGTATCTGCTGGTTTTGTGACTTTCACCAGTGGCCTGTATGCTGGCTTTAGCATAACACAGATATGGTCAGAAGCACCAATGTGGGGGAGGGGGAGGGCTCTGTAGGCATTTTTCATGGTGGTGTAAACTTGGTCCAGTGTGTTGTTTCCTCTTGTTGCAAAGTTTATGTTTCTGTATGTTTTTGGAAATACACTCTTTAAATCTACTTGGTTGAAATCACCAGCCGTGATGAGAAAAGCATCAGGGTGTGCTGTTTGCTGCTCACTGATGTGCAGATACAGTTCATTCAGTGCCTCATTTCTAACTTTGCTCTTGGAGCTTGGAGGAATATATACAGCAACAATCATAACAGCTGTAAATTCCCTCGGTAAATAGAATGGTCTGCATTTAATAGTCATAAACTCCACTAAAGGTGAGCAATGTTTGTAGACCACAGCAGCATCCAGACACCATGCGTTGTTGATGTAAACCCACAGCCCCCCTCCGCGTGTCTTACCTCCCTCGAGGGTTCGGTCCGCTCTGTAGCATGGATAGCATGGTCCGGAACGTTGTTGTTAAGCCACGTTTCCGTGAATACAAAAACACAACAGTCTTTCACAGTCTTTTGTGTCGTTCGTAGCAGGCGTATATAATCCAATTTGTTGTCCAAGGAGCGTACGTTAGCCAAAACCATGGATGGAATAGCTGGCTTGTGTGGGCTAGCTGCTAGCCTAGCTCTGATACCTCAGCGTTTACCCCGCTTCTGCTTCCTGTCACGCCGCTTGTGGCGTTTCCACTGCGGGCGCGATGAAGGGAGGCTCGGTGCTGGCTTCCAGAGCAGGCCGCAGGCACGTAGATTCTCCTCGAGCTCGCTGCTTATTTCCAGATGAGCGTTTTTTTCCGACATCAAGCAGGAACTCACGGCTATACTTGCGTTCTTGAACACGTAGACATGACAAAGACGTGCTGGCACATTGCGGCATGCAGGACAAGACAGACGAAAGCACCGTGTTGTTGGGAGAGAGAGAAGCCGCGGCATTTGCACGCGCCGCCATCTTGGTTTTAACAGATGACTGTTGTTATCAATTTATTGATAGGCAATCACATATTCAACCTTCCTCTTCTTATTGTGGCCTGTTGCCAGGGCACAACACCATCTGATGATGAGAAGAAGTCCCGCAGTTTGTTCCTCACTGCATAGGCTGTTCTACCAGCATTCCTTGTGGCGGTTGTTCTTCTTAATGGAGTCTCCAGATCGTTTCCTGCAACCTGCCTCCATTCTCTTATACGGATGGGAAACAAGAAAAGAAATTGTTAAGAGTGGGTGGGGTGTATTGTACTCTTCAGATAAGCTTACGGTAGAAACTACATGTATGTGAGTTTGTGCATAATTACCTGGTAAGATGTCTCCTGATGGTGTGTCAGTGTCCACATAGTTTGTGGGGATGTACTACCTGCAGTCGTCATTGTACGCCAGCCAGTTGTGTAGCGTAACACATGCTTTTACAACATAGACAGTTTTGGCGGGATTGTATTCCATCGGGCGGCCGGAGATCCTCCATCTGGATGACAAGATGCCAAAAGTGTTCCCGATTGTTCTCCGAGCCCTGCTGTGACGGTAGTTGTACACCAGATGTGTTTCCTCCAGATTTGAGCCTTTGCATGAAAGAATATTAAAATTATTATTAATAATGCAAATTGGTTTATTTATTTTGCACCTGTTCAAAACCAAGTTGTCTCAGAGTACTTTTCAGAATCAATCATATACATAGAAATGCAAGAAAATAAAGGTCTCTGAAAAAGTTGAGCAACAAACATAAAAGAGTCATAACAATCATTATAATAGAAGTAGTAATGATAACTTTATTTGTTCCCAAAGGTGAATACAGACTATTTCATCTCTCTCTCCTGGCTCAGCTGTATCCCACCAAAACAACCTCATAATTTTTTATTAATCTTACCAGGATATGGTCGCATAAGATTTTGATGGAGTGGAAAAGCTGCATCCCCCACAAACACATGCGGACTCTTCACAGTGGTCCCTGGTAGTACATAAGGTGGTGGAATATCCAGGGTACTGTTCATCAGCTGTTGCCCAAACACACTCTCCTGGAAGACGTTGCCATCACTCTGACGCCCATATGCTCCGACATCCACCATAGTGAAGCGGTAATGAGCATCACACACAGCCAGGAGGACGAGAGAGTGGGTTCCTTTGTACCGGTAGTTAAAGAAGTCACTCCCAGATGACTGAGGGCAACTAATCCTGACGTGTTTACCATCCACTGCTCCTGATAACAAATAATAATTTCAGTGTTTTGAGATATTTATAGTACTAATAAGTACATGAATAAACAAAAGTACACAAACTGCTAAGAGACAGAAAGACAAACGAACCAACCTAAAAGGTGAGGAAAATCCCAGATTCGCCAGAAATCACGAGCTATTACAGTCCACTGATGGGCAGAGGGGAAGGCTACAAACTCCGGCTGAAGAGCCGTCCAAATGGCTTGACATACCTGAAATACATTTTTACACATAACTCACTGGAATGAAGTATAGACATATACCATAGTCTTTATTTAATGTAATCAGCTAAAAGTTTGGAATATATATATATA
>JBBPBX010026356.1:2151-38166 GCA_038048925.1 Garcialebias charrua | reverse complement strand
TCTCCCACCCTGTGCCAAAAAGGATAGAGACCATGGAGGATTTTGTGAGAGAGGAGCACCTCGTGACTCCAAATTTGCTACCCTGGTAGGTTTTACAAGTCTGGAGGAAAGCCGAGCATAACGCAGTACCGTACAACCAAACACTTGGAAGTGTCAGTGAACTATATCATGGATTTATTCCAACAGGTTCTGCAAATTTCCAGAATTGGAGGAAAGCACACCAAGGACTTTGTCTACAAATTTCTTGATAGGTATGTATCAACACACGCTCACCCACCCACTAACCATCTGAACTAAATATTTTACTTGCAAGTTCAGTATTTAGTTTTGTAAACTAAATATTTAGCTATCAAATTAAATATTTAATTTAGAACGACGTGTATTAATAACATGGTTAAAATATGACTGGAAAAAAATGATCAACCAGCCACCTTGCTGTTGGAGAGATAACATTGTAATCAAGAAATGTGTGTTTTTGTTTTATTTTTCCCCCCAGTGTTTCAGCGTATTCAACTTCTTTGACCTCGGCGATCGCCTACACCGTATACATCCCACCTCTTCAGCTGTGCCAAAAAGGATAGAGACCATGGAGGATTTTGTGAGAGAGGAGCACCTCGTGACTCCAAATTTGCTACCCTGGTAGGTTTTACAAGTCTGGAGGAAAGCCGAGCATAACGCAGTACAGTACTGTACAACCAAACACTTTGAAGTGTCAGTGAACTATATCATGGATTTATTTCAACAGGTTCTGCAAATTTCCAGAATTGGAGGAAAGCACACCAAGGACTTTGTCTACAAATTTCTTGATAGGTATGTATCAACACACGCTCACCCACCCACTAACCATCTGAACTAAATATTTTACTTGCAAGTTCAGTATTTAGTTTTGTAAACTAAATATTTAGCTATCAAATTAAATATTTAATTTAGAACGACGTGTATTAATAACATGGTTAAAATATGACTGGAAAAAAATGATCAACCAGCCACCTTGCTGTTGGAGAGATAACATTGTAATCAAGAAATGTGTGTTTTTGTTTTATTTTTCCCCCCAGTGTTTCAGCGTATTCAACTTCTTTGACCTCGGCGATCGCCTACACCGTATACATCCCACCTCTTCAGCTGTGCCAAAAAGGATAGAGACCATGGAGGATTTTGTGAGAGAGGAGCACCTCGTGACTCCAAATTTGCTACCCTGGTAGGTTTTACAAGTCTGGAGGAAAGCCGAGCATAACGCAGTACAGTACTGTACAACCAAACACTTTGAAGTGTCAGTGAACTATATCATGGATTTATTTCAACAGGTTCTGCAAATTTCCAGAATTGGAGGAAAGCACACCAAGGACTTTGTCTACAAATTTCTTGATAGGTATGTATCAACACACGCTCACCCACCCACTAACCATCTGAACTAAATATTTTACTTGCAAGTTCAGTATTTAGTTTTGTAAACTAAATATTTAGCTATCAAATTAAATATTTAATTTAGAACGATGTGTATTAATAACATGGTTAAAATTTGACTGGAAAAAAATGTTTTCTCTAAACTAAAATATTGCTGTTGATTTTTGTAACTTTGCTAATGGCACCTCATAGATATGAAAATGTTTGGCAACTCGAGTGCGTTTTGCAGCAATTTTTTAACTGATGTGCTGATGTGGAGTCAGTTCCCACCTGCCTGAAGACTGCCACCATCATCCCAGTCCCAAAAAGCTCCACAGTGACTGGTCTGAATGACTATAGACCGGTGGCTCTCACCCCGATAGTCGCTAAATGTTTTGAGAAACTGGTCATGTCCCACATCAAGGCAACCGTCAACATCAGTGAGGACCCTCATCAATATGCATACCGTGAGAACCGATCAACAGAGGACGCCATTTCTTCTGTGGTCCACACTGCTCTCACCCACCTGGATCAGAAGGACTCATACGTGCGTCTGCTCTTTGTGGACTTCACATCTGCCTTCAACACCATGATCCCCCAAACTCTGATAGACAAACTATCTACACTTGGACTAAGCCCCTCCATTTGTAACTGGGTACTAGACTTCTTAACAAACAGACCACAGTCCGTGAAGATCCACAACTTCTCCTCCTCCACCATCACCCTCAGCACTGGCTCTCCTCAAGGATGTGTGCTGAGCCCTCTTCTGTTCACTCTGCTCACATATGATTGTACAGCCACACATCCAGGCTGTCATATTGTTAAGTTTGCAGATGATACAGCTGTGGTGGGATGCATCACAGATAATGATGAATCCAGCTACAGACAGGAGGTGGAACACCTGGAGAGCTGGTGCAAAGAGAACAACCTTCACATGAATGTGAAGAAGACGAAGGAGATGATTGTGGACTTCAGAAGGAACAAACACACCCACACCCCACTGTAACATAGGTGGATCTGCGGTGGAGGTGGTCTCCAGCTACAAGTACCTGGGTGTACACTTGAATGATAACCTCAGCTGGAGCAACAACACCACCAGCCTGATCAAGAAAGGTCATCAGAGACTCTACTTCCTCAGACGGCTGAGACGTGCTGGTCTGAGCAGCCCAGTCCTCACCTCGTTCTACAGGTGTGCAGTGGAGAGCGTCCTGTGCTCCAGCATCAACGTGTGGCATGGAGGCTGCACAGTTGCAGAGAGGAAAGCTCTACAGAGAGTGGTGAAGGCTGCACAGAAGTCTGTTGGAGTCAGTCTCCCCACCATCACAGACATTTACACCTCCAGATGCAGGAAAAGAGCCACCTGCATCATGAAAGACCTCACTCACCCAGCACACTCACTCTTTGCACCACTCCCCTCGGGACGGAGGTTGAGGAGCATCAAATGTAGAACCACTAGACTGAGGAACAGCTTCTACCCTGAGGCTGTCAGACTCATGAATAAATAAATAATAAGAATAAACACTGCAAAATGTCACATCATGTTGATACTGATCTGTTTCTTGTTGCTGCGTTCATCTGTGACCATCTGCTCATAATGACTCATGTTCGTGCTGCTGTTTATAATGATGTTTTTCTACTACATTAGGGCTTAGTATATTACTAGCTGATGTCTCTCTTAGTTAATCCTAGATGTTATTATTGTTTTTCTCTTGTTCTGGGACCCTGTGTACATAATCTCATTTTCAACACATGTACTACATGCGGTGCAAATGACAATAAATTCTCTCTGACTCTGACTCAAATTTGGCAGCACGATGTCTCAGTGGTTAGCACTATTGTCTCACATCAAGAAGGTCCTGGTTTCAATCCCCGGTTGGACCTGGAGTGTTTCTGTGGAGTTTGCATGTTCTTCTCGTACTTGCGTGGGTTTTATCCGAGTACTCCGGTTTCCTGCAACAGATCCAAAACATGCATGTTCTGCCTTCAGGTCCAGGCCTCCCTTGAAAAAAAGATCTGTGATCTCTATGGGATTTGCCTGCTTAAATAAAGGTTAATAAATAAAAATGTGTGTTAGTGTGTTAACTAGTGTTCTAAGTGATTGGCAAAAACTCAAAGCCACCTATCAACATTTGCTGGGATGGATGTTTTTATTTATTTATTTATTAATCAGGGAGATCCCAGCAAGACACTGTGCATTTTCCAGGTTGCCTTCGCATATTGCTAATTACTTTTTGTTTTTGTTTGTTTTTTTGCAAATGCAGATGGAATCATGAATGGAGATTCTGCAGCAACAAAGGATTTTATAAGGACTCATGCTGCAGAGCATTTAAAACATGCAAAGGAGGACATGGTCTCACACTGGACAATTAACACAACTGGTAGAGCTGCTGCCTCTCAGCGAGCAGGTCCCCGGTTCAAATCCCGGTCCGGGGGCCTTTCTGGGTGAAGTTTGCATGTTCTCTCCGTGCATGCGTGGGTTTTCTCCGGGGGCTCCAGTTTCCTCCAACAGTCCAAAAACATGCATGTTAGACTGATGGGGACTCTATGACCTTGGGTGTGAGTGAGACAGGTCTCTCTTGTAAATGAGTCCCCGTGGCTCAACGAGGCTAGCCTGTAGAAATAAAGGTTGAATGAAAAAATGTGCCACAAAGAAGTGGAGGTGGGGCTTTCACACTGGACATTTAATGCACCACGAAGAAGTGGACACTGGACATTTAATGCACCACGAAGAAGTGGACACTGGACATTTAATGCACCACAAAGAAGTGGACACTGGACATTTAATGCACCACAAAGAAGTGGACACTGGACATTTAATGCACCCCAAAGAGGTGGAGGACATAGGGTCACACAGGACATTTAAAACGTGCCACATAGAAGTGGAGGATACGGGCTCACACAGAACTGAGGAACACTTTTTTGGGGGGGAGATGCAAATCGGTGCTGGGCATAAAATTAGAATATTGTGAAAAAGTTATTTATTTCAGTAATTCCATTCAAAAAGTAAAACTTCTATACAGTATTACTGTATATTCATTCACACAGACTGATATATTTAAAAATAATCTTAATGCTGATGATTATAACTGACAACTAATGAAAACTCCAAATTCATTATAAGTAAATTACATTACTTGAGATCAATTAAAAAATGATTTTTATAGATGTTGGCCAACTGAAAAGTATTAACATGGTAGCATGGTCCTTAGCCCCAACTATTGAAAGATGTACATATTGTACATTTCATGTTCATACATCTCAGTTGGCCAACATTTATAAAAATACTTTATTTTTATTGAGCTCAAGTAGTAGTGTAATTTTCTGAGATACTGAATTTAGGGTTGTCATTGGTTGTCAGTTTTAATCATCAACATTAAAATAAATAAACATTTGAAATATATCAGTCTGTGTGTAATGAATATTTCACTTTTTGAATGGAATTCCTGAAATAAAACAACTTATTTAAAATATTATGACCAGCACACTTTGTACAGATTATTTTTGTGGTGAGGGGACTGTAATTTTATACAGCTTTTTTATTTCTCTTGTTACTGCCTGCTATATCAAAAAGAAAAATGAAGGCATGTTAAAAAAAAATTGTTAAGTACAGACCAAAAATGAAGGCATGTTAAAATTTTTTTATTGTTTATGTTAAGTACGGCCAAAGAATGAAGGCATTTAAAAAAAAAATAATATGTGAAGTACGGCCAAAGAATGAAGGCATTTAAAAAAAAAAATTATGTGAAGTACAGACCCAAGTGAGCTGTGTACTTTTATAGATTTGTTTGTGTATTTTGTGTTGCCACCAGTTGATAAGTTCCGTAATGTAAAGCTTTTTTTTTAAGTTACCAAAGGTGGAATTCTCAATTTTATGTGTTATGCTGTTCCTTTAAATTGTGTCAAATAAACAGGATAAAGGTAAAATTTATGGAGTGATTTGTAAAACTTAATCCAACTGTTTGTAGGATTTTAAAGCTGCGGATGGTCAAAGTATTTCCCTAGATTTGTTTGCCTCAACGCAATTTTAAAGTAGATTCATTATACTTTTTATATGCATAGCATGATTTTGACAAGCAGCATGTAAAGTGACTAAAATAAGTTAAATATAATAGCCTAATTAGAATAAGCTAAATACAGTAAGTTATTGACGTCAGATAGACGTCTAATGTAGACGCCTTTTAGACGTCAGGAATATAGACGTCTAATGTAGACGCTTTTTAGACGTCAGGAATATAGACGTCTGTTGGACGTCGGAAAAAAGACGTCTTTTAAACGTCGGGGAAAAGACGTCTTTTAGACGTCGGGGAAAAGACGTCATCTGGCGTAACGTTTTCGACCTTCCAGGGACCTGATTTCGACGTCCAGAAATGACCTGAAAAAGAGGTCGTATAGACGTCACCTTGCTCAGTGGGTTTTTCTGCTTGACCATTCGCTTGTGGATACAAGGGACTAGACGTGATATGCTGAAATCCATATAGCTTTGCAAAGTCACAAAATTCTACACAGTCATGTTGTGGACCATTGTCACTACACTGTGGAATCCCATATCTTGCAAAGAACCCCTTCATGTGTGTGATAACTGATGTAATGGAACACCCTGGCCTCTGAACTGCCGGTGAAAACATCTGAATTCACCTGAATTCACTGAAGCTCTCAGTGAATTTCCTTCTCTTAAAACATGCAGTGAAGGACAAAAATCACTGTTTTATTCCAGTTTTAATTTGAATCTAGAACACAAATCACTCAGAAAATACTTCCTTTTAATTTGTGTTAATTCAGAATTAATTAGCAGAATAACTTTTGTCATTTTATGATTATTTGTTATTTGCATTGAGATGTCACTCTTTAATATGCTGGTAGATTTTTTCAATATGTCTTAGTCAAAAGAACTCTGCCAAAGTTGAAGATCATGTCAGAATGATTTGTTTAATATTTGTTTAGAAGTTACAGACAGTTTATTCAAGTGTTGCTTAAAGCTGGCAACTGTTTTTTCTGTATTTCCCTAAACACTCCGTTTTCTAAAACATTTCTTCTTGACGTTCACTTGACGTCAACTAATCTAACTCTCTTCCCACTGGCCGTGCAAACCAATGAGGGCAGCAAATGCTACTGACGTCAGGTTGCTCTCAGGAACTCTATTTCCTGTTGTCAGCCAGTTCAAGAAGTGGGACAGGAGAACTGAACTGGATGTAAACTTTCTCTCCAAGCTGATGGATGCGTGGTCAAGCGTCAAAGACCCCGTTCTATCAGCAAAGGTTTCCCGACATGCCTGTTGTGAAACCGAACTGAGCGTAAGCTCCACGTTAATGGATTTTCTTTGAGTAGTATTTTATCTTGAAAGTCATACCAGAACTAGCAGCCGCTACCCCGTTAAGCTGACGTAGATTTCATGTAGCCGCTGGGAAATGAACGAGCTGGGAGCCTGTAAAACATAGCTGGATGGATGGACGGTCTGAGCACGTAAGGTTAATCTACTTTACCGGAGTCTGGGGACCTAGAATCTTCACCAAAGGTAAAGAGTCGATGTTCAGTAAGCGGGATGGAAGTCTGGCAGAAACTGATCGGAGTGTGCCTTTTTCTGGTTAAAAACACGTCAAGATAGTTCTCCTCACCTTTATTTCACCTCAGTCTTTTTCCTCCATCTTATATCTCCTCTTAAACTTTCTTCTCATATTTCTAAGCCAGTAAACATTCAAGCTACGAGCGTGCAGATTACTTTATTTTAAGACCTTATAAATAATCTGTTGTTCCTTGAAAGATACGTTGATTAGTGAAGTTACGGACGCGTGACTCTCAACTGTTGATGTTTGAATTTATAGGAAAAGTTGATTTTAGACCAATCCACTGTATATATGTTTGATTAATGAGTTGTTTAAACAAATGGTCGCACCCCTGGTGGATCAAATATAATTACGTCTCATTTTCACTCATATCCATTCACCTGATCACACGTTTATCTGTTAATCCATAAATAGAAGAGAACCCGTGAATTACTACTCTGACCTCTCACGAGTGTTGGATAAGTAATTAATTAAATTAGACGTGTGTCAGTTAACACTGCCCTCTTCTTCTTACACTGACTTTGCTGATGTACTGGAAAGCTGTGTCACTTCTGGATAATTAGAGTATAGTAGTAGTCAATCATCAGCAAAAAATCCTTTCCATCCAGATGGAATAAATCAGTGCCTACCTTTTGCCAAGGTGTAGTGGGTTGGTCTGATATCATCATTGGCTCTTTTGTTTCCTTGTAGTGATGTTTGAGACATGTCTCACATTTCTGTATCATTTCTTCAATATCCCTGTTGATTAGGGGTGGGCGATATGGCTTAAAAATTATATCGTGATGTTTCAGAGCGTTATCGCGATAACGATAAATTTCGTGATATAACAAAAAAAATTATTTGACAAAATTAACTTAACATGTTGCTTTGCAGTATTATATACAATTTTAAAAATCAACAAGGGGTAATTTTACTGAAATTACTTTATTTAGTGAAGTATTCAAAGTCAAAGTCAAAGTCAAAGTCAACTTTATTGTCAGAACTGCAATATGTACAGGACATACACAGGACCGAAATTGCATTTCTCTCAGTCCCTCGGTGCAACAGTAACCATCTAAACACTAAACACTAAAACATTTAATACACATAAGCATAAAATAGTAAAAAAGTGTAACACTGTCCTGAGTTTTTTCATAATAGTATAAAAGTATGAAAATTAACACCAACACTGAAACACCAAACACCCCTAAAACACCAAACACCCAATGAACATAAGCATAAAATGAAATAATAAAAGTGTAATACTGTCCTGAGTTTTTGCATAGTAGTATAAAAAGTATAAAAAGTATATCTATAAAATAAACTGAAGGTTCTAGCATTGACATTTGCAAAGAGTGGCACAGCAGCATATAAGTTAATGTACACAGTATATGTATGAGGTAGTTGATGTTGGTATAGAGGCAAAGTGGCATATGCAGTGAGGCACATAAGGCACATTTGGCATCCTTAGATAAGGCTAGTCAGAGAATGCTGTATATGTATCTGCAGTAGTGTAGATAAAAGTAGTGTAAATGTAAACAGTAGTAATAAATGTAAAGCAGTAGTAATAAATGTAAACAGTATTAATAAATGTAAACAGTGAATGTAAACAGTAGTATGACTATAGGCAGTAATGTAATACAAACATTAGTGCAAATATGAGAAGTAGTGCAAACTGAATGAACACATGACCGAGAGTTTAGTGAATAACCCGTTTGATGACACAGAGTCCAGTGTTAAAAACTTTGTGTTGAGTGGTAATGTGTGAGAAAGTTTTTTGTGTTAAGGCAGTTCAAATGGGAGGGGAGGCAGAGCAGGCAGAGTGTTTAGCATTCTGACTGCCTGATGAACAGAGCTGTCTCTCAGTCTGCTGGTACGAGCCTGGAGACTCCTCAGTCTCCTCCCTGATGGCAGCAGTCTAAAGCGGCTGTGTAGTGGGTGTGTGGGATCACCTGCCATGCGGTGGGCTTTCCGAGTGAGGCGTTTGCTGTGTAAGTCCTGCAGTGAGGGCAAGGAGGTGCCGACGATCTTCTCAGCTGCTTTCACGATGCGCTGGAGGCTCTTGCGGCAGGATGCAGTGCATGCACCAAACCACACAGTGATGCAGCTGGTCAGGACACTTTCTATGGCACCTCTGTAGAAGGTGCACATGATGGAGGTTGAAGCTCCAGCCCTTTTCAGCTTGCGGAGAAAGTAGAGGCGCTGGTGAGCCTTCTTCGCCAGTGCTGCAGTGTTCCTGCTCCAGGACAGGTCCTTTGAGACGTGCACTCCCAGGAACTTGGTGCTGTCCACTCTCTCCACTGCGGTGCTGTTGATGGTCAGAGGGGCATGTTGTGCATCCCTCTTCCTGAAGTCCACGACAATCTCCTTTGTCTTCTCCACGTTGAGAGTGAGATTGTTGTGTCCGCACCACAAGGCCAAGCGGCTCACCTCGTTCCTGTAGTCCGTCTCATCGTTGTTGCTGATGAGACCTACCACTGTTGTGTCGTCCGCAAACTTGATGAAGTGGTTGGAGCTGTACGATGGTGTGCAGTCGTGTGTTAGCAGGGTGAATAGAAGGGGGCTCAGCACACATCCTTGTGGGGCCCCTGTGTTCAATGTGATGGTGCTAGATGTGTTACTCCCGATCCGTACTGTCTGTGGTCTCCCGGTCAGGAAGTCTAGCAGCCAGTTACACATTGAGGTGTTCAGCCCCAGACTGTCCAGTTTATGGATGAGCTGTTGGGGGATGATGGTGTTGAATGCCGAGCTGAAGTCGATGAACAGCATTCTAACATAAGAGTCCTTCGTGTCCAGATGTGTGAGAGCTGTGTGGAGGGCAGAGGAGATGGCATCGTCGGTTGAGCGATTAGGTCGGTATGCAAATTGGAAGGGATCCAGGGAGGCAGGGAGGACAGATGTGATGCTTTTCATGACTAGCCGTTCAAAGCACTTCATCAGGATGGGGGTGAGTGCTACTGGGCGATAGTCATTGAGGCATGCGGGCGTTGCCTTCTTTGGGACAGGGATGATGGTGGTGGCTTTGAAACAGGTGGGGACGATGGCCTGACTCAGCGAGATGTTAAAGATGTCCGTGAAGACCGCTGCGAGTTCCCCTGCACAGTCTTTCAGCACACGACCAGGTATGTTGTCAGGACCAGAGGCCTTCCGGGCGTTAATCTTGATGAATGAACGCCTTACGCTGTCTGAGGACAGCGCCAGCACCTGGCCATCAGGAGAGGGGGGGAATTTTTGTGCAGGTGTGCTGTTACTTGCCTCAAACCGAGCGAAGAACTCATTCAGTTCATTCAGCGTAGAGGTTGAGCTGTCACAGGTCTGGGGGGGGGGGTTGTAGTCTGTGATGGTCTGTATTCCCTGCCACAGACTGCGTGTATCCTTGCTGTCCTTGAAACGGTGAGCTATTTTCCTGGAATACTGCTCCTTGGCCTCACTGATGCCCTGGGTCAGGTTCTTTCTGGCTGCCTTCAGGCCCACCTGATCTCCCGCTTTGAAGGCAGCATTCCTGGCTTTCAGGAGTCTGTGAACCTCAGCTGTCAGCCATGGCTTCTGATTAGCCCGAACAGTGATGGTTTTGAGGTTGGTAACATCATCAATGCACTTGGCGATGTATGAACATACAGTGTCTGAGTACTCCTGGAGACATGTGTTGTTGTTTGTGGTAGCAGCTTCTTTGAACATACCCCAATCTGTGGTGTCAAAACAGTCCTGGAGTGCCTCTGAAGACCCCTCTGGCCACACTCGTATCTGCTTGCGGACTGGTTTTGTGACTTTCACCAGCGGCCTGTATGCTGGCTTTAGCATAACACAGATATGGTCAGAAGTAGGGCTGGGCGATATGGAAAAAATCATATATCACGATATGGACTTTTTTATATCACCATAACGATATATATCACGATATATACAACACGATGTGTGTGTGTGTGTGTGTGTGTGTGTACAGCAAAAATTTGGACCAAAGTTTTTTTATTTTATTATTTTACTACAGATAGTTACATTTATAAGAATGTGAACAAAAAGAACAAGGAAATTTGGACCAAAGTAGAAACTAGATCTACCTAAGATCTACCTTAATTCAAGGAGTACGATTATGGAATGACTTAATGCCAAATGACAAATGTTAAGGAAGCCAAATCATTCCTTGTATTTAAGAAACTGGTAAAAAATGAATTGCTAAAAAAAATAAATGAATCTAATTTAATGTGTGATATATGTGAATTGAAAATTGACTGAGTTATTTACTTATTTTGTTATTATAGAAAATATTGTTTGAACTGTTATTAGATGAATAAGGAGCAGATTTAATAAGATTTATTCTTCATCTGCTACCTTTCATTTTATTATTTTTTTCTATTATGAATACGTTAATTGTTGTATTTCATTTTATAAAATGAATAAACTAACAAACAAACAACTCCTTTTCTACTTTGGTCCAAATTTTTCCTGCAGGTGGCGGTAAAACAACAGCTGCTAATGAAACTCACGAAGAAGAAATCCGCTCTGAAGTTTGAGTAAACAAAGCAAGAAACAGAAAAGAGAAAACGTTGCGTTTGATTGCGGTTCTGTTGTGTCTCTGGTCTGTTTTGTATTGGTTAACTGGACCCGAGTTCGGACTCGGTTGGACTCTGGGTTCGTGTCCTCTGGACCCATTTTGTCTCCGAGTTTCAGCGGAGCGAAATAATGGAAGCTAACAAGGTGAGCTTCCCCCTCTTTTTGGTAAAAGTTATTCTTCTTGGGCTGCCTGTGCAGCTGTTTTCTCCTTGTTGAGATCTATGGTTGAGACACCGGCTTCATGCGCCTGCGTCTCTGTTGCTCTCGAGTTTAACCACGTAAAGCATGTGTCGCAAACCCGCGCGTGCGTCAAACATAAAGCCGCGCCGTCATCTCGCAAAACCACAATATGAAGCTTATTTGCGACAGTTATTTTTTTATTCTTATTTATCACGATAGAGACGATAGAAGGAAAGTAGCACGATAGACACGTTTCTATCGTCCCCACGATATATATCGTCATATCGCACAGCCCTAGTCAGAAGCACCAATGTGGGGGAGGGGGAGGGCTCTGTAGGCATTTTTCATGGTGGTGTAAACTTGGTCCAGTGTGTTGTTTCCTCTTGTTGCAAAGTTTATGTTTTTGTATGTTTTTGGAAATACACTCTTTAAATCTGCATGGTTGAAATCACCAGCCGTGATGAGAAAAGCATCAGGATGGGCTGTTTGTTGCTCACTGATGTGCAGATATAGTTCATTTAAAGCCTCACTTCTAACTTTGCTGTTGGAGCTTGGAGGGATATATACAGCAACAATCAGTCTCCAAGTATAAAAATGATGTTATTTAGATTGAAAAAGTCTGCACAAAATATAGATCAACAAAATTCACCACAAAAACTAAAGTACAGGTGTAGTTTCCTAAAACAACTAGCTTAAATAAAATGAAGCTTAAGATTTTTTTTAGCATAAATGTAACATGCAACAAAATAAATGTTGCCTTTAAATGAGCTGTAACTTCTACAAGTTGTGACAAGGCGTCCAACTGACCCTGAAAGTTGTTGGTATTTCAGCTTCCTTTGTTCTTGCAGGAACGCGTCATTCCTCTGATTCATTTTTTAAAAAACTGATCAGTCTCTGATGTGGACGGTTTGTGGAGCCGCGCGTGTTTGTAACGACAGTTCACAGCGAGGGACACGCAGCACCGCGGCTGCTTAGAGCGGAGCGGAGCGGGGGGGAGGGATGGGTGGACATTTGAGCTGTCTGTGCCTGGCTACAGAGCAAGGGGGAGAGAAGCTGAGACCCGCGCGTTGTTTTTAGAATTTTAGCAGTAACTAATTAGCGTTACACCAGGTGGACTGGTGGAGGGGAGGTGCGCAGTTGTTTGAAAGCGCTCGGGTGTTAAGTGGGCGGGGCGCACTGACGTATTACGTCATGAAATTAGCATATCATGATATAATTTTTTTGCCCGGGCAAGCTTTTTTTACCGGTAAAACCAGGCATGATATGATATGGCCCAGCCCTACTGTTGATCCCCAGCCAGTAAACAGCTTCCCTTGCTCTGCGTTTACATTTCTCTACACCAAGATGTCCCTCATGGATGTGGTCAAGCATGTCCTTTCTCATGGATCGAGGGATGACAATCCTGTTCTATCTTAGCAGCAGTCCATTGACAAAACACAAATCTTCACGATGTGCACGATGTGCAGACCCCCTTTGACCAACAATTTTGGATTTGGTGGGACACTTTTTGTAGCAGAGGATCTTTTTGCTGTTTCCTGTACCATTTTATGCAACATGACATCTGACGCTGGGAGTGAGGTAGTCACCATGTTTACACGTGTTTCCGCATCCTCAAATACAGAAACGTCCAGTTTGTCACTGCTTGGTGCTGGTGCTCGTGATAGCGCATCTGCCAACACAATGTACTTTCATGGCGTGTAAATTAGGTCAAAGTCATAGCGCTGCTAAAACATCATCATGCGCTGGATTCTTGGTGACATGTCGTTTAGGTTCTTTTTTCTGATTGATATAAGTGGTTTGTGATCAGTCTCTGCAGTAAAGGTAGGTAATCCATACACATAGCTATGAACTTTTCCATAACCATACACTAGATCCAAAGTTTCTTTTTCAGTTTGAACATAGCACTGTTCAGTTTCCGTCATTGATCTGGATGCATATGCTACCGGTTGCCATTTATCTCCATTCATCTGGATCAGCACAGCACCCAGTCCATCTTTTGAGGCATCTGTGGAAATCTTTGTTGGTTTTGATGAATCAAAGAAAGTGAGTACTGTCTCTGTAGCGACTGTTTCCTTAATATTTTCCATTCCTTTTCAAGTCTGACTGTCCACTCGAACACTATTTTGTGTTGTAACAGCTCCCTGAGACATGCTGTCTTTAAGGAAAGATTAGGAATGAACTTACCCAGGAAGTTGATCATTCCCATGGTTCTTAAGACACCTTTTTTGTCAGTGGGTGCAGACATGTTTAATATTGCTTGCACTTTGGACTGATCAGTTTCCACTCCCTCACTTGTGATCTTGTCTCTTAAGAAGGCCATCTCTGTGACTGCAAAAAGGCATTTGTCTCTATTTAGTTTCAGTCCATTCTTTTTTACTCTTCACAATAGCTTCTCCAGCCTGTCGTCATGCTGTCGTTTTGTGTTTCCCAGACTACAAGGTCGTCTATGAAGACTCTGGTGCCTTCCAGTCCTTATGGTCTCCATTGCTCTGTGGAAGATTTCTGGTGCTGATTTAATACCAAATGGAAGCCTCAAGAAAGAGTAACGCCCAAATGGTGTGTTGAAGGTAGTGTATCTGCTGCTTTCTTGGTCCAGCCTCAGCTGCCAAAAACCATGCGATACGTCCAGCTTGCTAAAAAACTTAGCTCCTGTCATTTCACTCATTATTTCTTCTCTTTTTGGGATCTGATAATGCTCTTTTTTAATATTTTCATTAAGATCTTTGGGATCAAGAAAGACTCTTAAAGCACCTGTGTTCTTTTTCTTGACACATGTAATAGAGTTCACCCAGTCTGTAGGCTCCTCTACTTGTTCAATGACACCCATTTAAGTCATTCTTTCTAATTCTTTTTTTTTTAGATCAACCCGGAGTGGTGCAGGAACTCTCCTTGGTGCATGTACTACTGGAATGGCATCATCCTTGAGCTGAATTTTGTAAGCATAGGGTAATGTTCCCTGTCCCTTGAAGACTGAAGGAAATTTATTGACAATGTCTGAGCTTCCTTCATGCTGCTGGTGCTCCAGTCTTTTGTCTTGTTTGGTTACTTCTAGGTTGTCAGCATTAATCTGATAGATCATCTTGACCAGTCCTAGGTCCTCAGATGTTTTGTCTCCTATGAGTGACTCATGCCCATTAGGCACAATGGTAAACAGAAGGTTATGCTTTTTGCCTTTTACAGTTACATTCAGTCTGCATCCACCTTTTGTTTGTATTGGTTGGTTGTTATAAGCCCTCAGAGGCAGATAAAGATTTCAGATTATTTTATAATCCTCTTTATATGAAACAAAGGTTCTAAGTTTCAAAAACGCCCTAAAGTATAATCATGACGGTTGATTGGGTTAGAGGTTGGAGGCCATGCCTTTCTCTTGAGAGGTGGACCAATCAGATCTGTTTTAACACAACAAGTTAAGTTTTGTTTAGGACTTCAGAGCAGAGAGTTGACTGAAGAAGTACCTTCTAAAAAGACGTCTCTAGAGAAACGAGAGATAAGAAAAAAGGAGCACAGGATTTTTTAACTGTTAAAAGTTGTTTTTTATTCAACGTTCAGACAAGTTTTCAACCAAGATGACCGTTATGTTTTGTCAGCCACTGATGAGTTCTAGAGCATCAAAACCTGATTTCTGCATCAGCACCAAGATAACATTTAGAACCACCAGGCAATCAGAACCAGTCAGGTTTGCAGCGTGAATGACGTTGACGTATCCCACAGCTAACAACCGAAACCAGATCAAAAAAGAATGCTGCCTTTCATCCGTAAGACAACTCGGAGATCTCCACTTCAGAGGTTGCTTAAATGGACGGGCTGCACATTCTGTCTGGTATCCATTTGGAGGCTGTAAAGCAAAAGGAGCATCCATCTCTGCAAAGCTGCTCGGACATCTCAGGAGGTCCTGACTTCTGAGATCTCCTCCTGATATCGGCCAATCATACTGCATGCTATCACAAAAGCTGATTGATCTGCATCCTGGTAAGATTC
Organism: Garcialebias charrua; assembly: GCA_038048925.1. NCBI lineage: Eukaryota > Metazoa > Chordata > Actinopteri > Cyprinodontiformes > Rivulidae > Garcialebias > Garcialebias charrua. The sequence goes on along the minus strand of JBBPBX010026356.1, from coordinate 22,534 downwards.
AGGTTTTTGTCTGTTTGCTGGTGACCTGACGTTACAGGTAGTGCAGATATTTGTGATTAGATGGACCTGATTTGTGTATAAATAAAGCTTCCTCTTCAAACAGGAAGTTGTATTTTGTTACATGGGTAAGACATACTTTTGTTAAAAAAACATCCTCAGATAGGGACAATGGGCTTATTTTACAGCAGGGGTCACCAACCTTTTTGAAACTGAGAGCAACTTTGTGGGTACGGAGTCATACAAAAGGCACAAGTTTGATAAACTCTTCGGAAATAAAGCATAAATTGAAAAAAAGGATAATAAACATAATTTAACGAACATATTTTTAAGATAGACATTATAAAATATATATAAATACAAAAAAAGAATAACAAATGAATAAAATGAAAATTTAAATGTAGCTTAGTAGTGAGTTGTGCTATTTTTAGAACAGGTCCGAGGGCACCTCAAATGGTCCTTGGGGGCACCCGGGTGCCCGCGGGCACCAAGTTGGTGACCACTATTTTACAGCATAACACAACACTATTGAACAGAGTGAAGTATAAGGTACAACAAAGCCAAAATGTAATGTCCCCATATGTGGACGCAGGGTCTCAGGAGATTAAAATTGGGAGAAGCACTCATGTTATTTGGGGTAAAGAGACTGATTCATTAGATTAAATTCATTATTAGAGTTGATTAATTTCTTATACGTAGGTGGTGCCCAAAACAAGGCTATTTACATAATACATGCATATGTTATAATCTTATCTCATAACTGATAATCTATATATATTACACCACATATGCTGGACAATAATTCAATATCGATATATCTTGTGATATACTTTTATTCAATAACGATGATATGAGTTTTAAGCATATTTTCGATATTTCGATAGGATTTTACAGCGTTTCACTGATGCTTTTCCTTTTCTACTCGGGTTGAAGCGGCAGCTTCAGTTTCAACCCAGACTGAAAAAGCTGCGACACAAATATGTAAGTGCGTGGTGACGTAGAAGTTAAACAGGGTATATACAGTACAGAAATTCTTGAGTTAAATTTAATACCTTTTAATACCTTTTTAATACCATCACAATTTTTTTTTAATACCATCACGACACTGAGCTGCAACTGTAGCGGCAACCTCTTGTACTTCAGTTCAGAGCAACTAAATGTAAAGTGAAAGATTTACTGTCATTTTCTTCCTAAACTTTGGTAGTAAATGTAGTTTTATAACAATTACTGGATACATCAAGTTGCTTCTTGCCTCAATAAAAGCACTGACCTATTTGTTATTTAAATCTAACACAAGACAAAAAGTTATTTAATTGTTCCCACACACAACCTATCTCTAATGGCAAATTAAAAAACGGTAACCTTGAAAACAGAACAGTTTAATTAAAATGATTCAACATTGAAAACATGCACAATTCAAAAAGAGAGGGAGAAAAATAATAACTACTGTATTTTTCAGCCTGTAAGTGTAACGACATTGGGCGGCCGTGGCGTAGTGGTAATGGCAGTCGTCCCCCGATCGGAGGGTTGGCGGTTCGAATCCCGGTTCCCCACACCATGTGTTGCATGTGTCCTTGGGCAAGACACTTATGGTTCTTTTCCACCGCTCGGCTCGGCTCGGGTTGGATCGGCTCAGGTCGGCTCAGTTCGGGTCGGGTCACATCTATGTTCTGTTTCCACAGCTTTTTTGTACCCCTTCTGTGGGCGGGGTCCAGAATCCTACTCGTCCAGAAACTGTTTTTTTTTTTTAAACAACACAGTGTGATCACAACATGTTCATATACTAAATGTATCCTGTTGGAGTTATTTGAAATAAAATTCAATGTTTTATAGACATAAATGTGTCGCTACCACCATTAATTTTCTCCCTTGTACTTTGTATCACATACAGTATTATCAATTCTATCAAAAACCACATAGCTGATATTTTTCAAAAAAATCTAGTGTGATCACAACATGTTCATATACAAAATGTATCCTGTTGGAGTTATTTGAAATAAAATTCAATGTTTTATAGACATAAATGTGTCGCTACCACCATTAATTTTCTCCCTTGTACTTTGTATCACATACAGTATTATCAATTCTATCAAAAACCACATAGCTGATATTTTTCAAAAAAATCTAGTGTGATCACAACATGTTCATATACAAATGTATCCTGTTGGAGTTATTTGAAATAAAATTCAATGTTTTATAGACATAAATGTGTCGCTACCACCATTAATTTTCTCCCTTGTACTTTGTATCACATACTATATCAATTCTATCAAAAACCACATAGCTGATATTTTTCAAAAAAATCTAGTGTGATCACAACATGTTCATATACGAAATGTATCCTGTTGGAGTTATTTGAAATAAAATTCGAATTTTTATAATTTATTTTCGTTGTGCAAGCACAGGTTTTGGAAAAAGTCAAAGCGAAACTACTTTAAATGCAGCATATTTGACCACTACGTGACAATATTAAAGCGTGGTTAAGCTCAGGAGCCCTCGTACTATAAAGTCAGCTATGAAATATATTTTATACCTGTTCATTGAGCTACATTTAAAGACATAAAGCCGCCCGCGCGCCGCGTGTTGCTCGTGGCGAACCTATTTTTTGAAATCCTGCAGTTTTGAGCAGTACGTGATTTTATTAAGGACACGTTCAGCTGAAGACCCATCTTTGCTATAAATTTAAAAAATAATAATTGTTTTTACCGTGTTTATCATGTAAAGTCCTGCAGTGATCGCGTCCATCGCTTCCGTGAAAACTGCTCGAGTTTCCTCCTTCCTCCTTCCGGAGCGGGTGAGCTCGCCTATGGCTCGCCTCAGTACCCCTCGGAAACCAGCCCGAAAATCTCAAGAAATCTCGCGCGGCTCAGCACGGAATATCCGGTGGAAAAGGATGAAAGGGGGTCTCTGCGACGCACATATGACGTAACATCCGACACGAGCCGACCGGTGGAAAAGGGCTTTTAAACCAGAGTTGCTCCCGGTAGGACTGGAAAGCACCTTGCATGGTAGTCTGCCGCTACCGGTGTATGAATGTGTGTAGCATTCAATATGTGTAGCACTTTGAGATTTTCACTAATGAAAAGTGCGTTATAAATTGAATTCATTATTATTATTATTATTATAATTTACATGTCCTGCAACTTAGAGGCCAAAGTGACATATTTATAGATTTTTTTCCCATATTTATAAACCCTTTTTAGACTGAGATATGACCGTTTCCATTCATTCTGACTGAAAAAAACACACAAAAAAACAGCAGTACTTGATGGCAGCAGAATAGTAACAGGTGTATAGCATGAGGTTGGCTGTTGTATCATGTAATAGGAAAACGTGGCTATAATGACAAATTCAAAAAAGTCCAAGACAAAAAAAACTGGACTTCATTTATTATACTATACTTTATACTTCATTGGGTTTTTTTTTTCTTGCACTTTTTAGAATTTACCATGTCTTGGATGACTGAGAATCTGAAAGTTATGCACCATAACTCATGTTCCCTGAAGGAAGGGAACGAGGTGCAACATATGCTATGGAAATTGCACCCCCGCGCGATTACCTGAAGGAATACATTCACGCCTTTACGGCAGGGACGTCAGCGTCGCCAGAGGCCCGCCCTCTGGGTACTTAAGCCGCTGACGCCCATCCATCAATCTCCAAGATGCACTTCACCGAGCTTTCAGCATTGAAAAGGGCCAGATATGTTGCACCTCGTTCCCTTCCTTCAGGGAACATGAGTTATGGTGCATAACTTTCAGTTCCCTTTCAGTCATGTCTCTCGGTGCAACATATGCTATGGGAACGTAATTCAATCATGCCCTTGAAATGCTCAGTAAAATGCATGCCAGTGTGAACGTCCGCCTTTATTCAAAAGGTATCCCAAGGTCGCTTTCTACTGTGTGTTAGAAAGGACAGCCTGAGTGACATCACACGCAGTAAGGTCCAAACTGTAATGCTTTGCAAAAGTGTTTAATGAGCTCCAGTTCGCAGCAGCACAAATGTTTGCAACTGGTACACCCTTGAACAGTGACCACGAGATGGCCAAGCCCCGAGTGGTGTGGGCACGCACTCCAGAGGGCACCTGTTGACCTTTGCTACTGTACACACTTTTTATGGCCTGTCACCCAGTGTGAGAGGCGCTGCTTTGATAAGGCCTTACCGGTAGCAGTTGCTGCAAAGCACACAAACAGTTGATTTGTTTTTCTCCATTCGGTTGTTCTCTGCATGTAAACGCTTAAAGCCTTCAGCCTTTACTGTTCCTGAGTGAGTGAGTGAGTGAGTGAGTGAGTGAGTGACGGACGGACGGACGGACGGACATACAGACAGACAGACAGACAGACAGATAGATTTATTTGTCCTCGTAGGGAAATTAGTTTGCAACATTGTCAGCAGGCATTGACATAAAGGACATACTTATACATACATGACATTAACATCCATCATTACAGCAAAGACGTTTCAGCTCAGTAATTCATGATATGTTTGTATTATTTAATGATTTAATTGCTTGTGGCATGAAAGAAAATTTTGTTCTGTTTCTTGAGAATAAAGGTCGCAGGTCGCTTTTGTAAATGAGCCCTCGAGGCTCAATGAGATTTACCTGACTAAATAAAGGTTGAATGAATGAAAAGGAGTAGAGCCGCTGCTTCTCCACATCGAGAGGAGCCAGTTGAGGTGGCTCGGGCATCTGGTTAGGATGCCTCCTGGACGCCTCCCTGGTGAGGTGTTCCGGGCATGTCCCACCGGGAGGAGACCCAGAGGAAGACCCAGGACACGCTGGAGGGACTATGTTTCTCGGCTGGCCTGGGAACGCCTTGGGATTCCCCCAGAGGAGCTGCTCCAAGTGGCTGGGGAGAGGGAAGTCTGGGCCTCCCTACTTAGGCTGCTACCCCCACGACCCGACCCCGGATAAGCGGAAGAAAATGGATGGATGGATGGATGGATGAATGAAAAGGAAGGCCGTACCTTCGCCCTGAAGGAAGCAATTCAAATGAGGATTTTAGGGGATGTGTGTTGTCTGCTATAATCTTGTTTGCCTTCCTCATAATTCTGTCCATGTATATCTTTTCCATACTTGGCAGAGGGGTCCCTAACAGTTTGCTGGCTGTAGTTACTATACTTCTCAATGATTTCTTCTGAGCCTCTGTAGCATTGCCAAACCAACAGATGTTACAAAACATTAAAATACCTTCAATAAAAGCAGAAGACAGGAGCAAGTGGAAAAGAAGAGAGATCAAAGTCCAGACTTCTGTGGTTTAAAGTCAAGACCTTGGGGATATATGCATGATTAGGCCTTAGGGTGAACTTTGACCAGTCAGGGGCGAACCTGGTACACATTGGGTGTACGGACAAGGCATGGAGGTCACCCACACGTTTTGCCGAGCAAAGAGCCAGGAGAAGAGCGGTCTTATAAGATAATAAGTCTATCTTAATGTCGCTCAGTGGTTCAAATGGGGGATCACAGAGAGCCCCCAAGACCAGGCTAAGATCCCATCCAGGCTGGGGGGTCTCTTCCTTAGCACGCCATTCATAAATCTTATTATGAGCGGGTGCGCGCCAGGCGTCCTGCTCCCCCAGCCTTCGTGACAGGTCGAAATGGCAGATAGGAACACCTTAATTGTTGAGAAAGAACAACCTTTCTCCAGCAAGTCCTGAAGAAAGGTGAGGAGCTGAGCCAGGTCACACGAATAAGAAATAATATTTCTTTCTGAGCACCAGGCTTCAAAAATACGCCACTTCCGGGCGTAAAGAGACTGAGTTTACCCAGCTCGTGCATTTTGAATGGTATTTACCACTTTTTCTGGCAGGCCTGAGGCCACCAGCTTGTCCCTTTCCGCCACCAAACTGAAATTTGCCACAGCTCTAAGCCTAAGTGGCGAGACTGATCCTTCTGGTGACGTGGGGGGTCCCTGTAGAGGAGCAGGTGGTAGAACCAGCTCTCCCTTAGGGGCCCTAATTCCTGTGGTCCCTTGAAGGTCAATCACGTTAGGGAGAGGACCTTCCTACAGATGTACCACTCTACTGACTGCTCTGATCAAGAGTGTTTGGGGGCAGAGGCAATCTGTCGTCATTATTAGACAAAAGCGGGACAGAACATCTGCTTTTCCTCCTTTTGTTGGGGGTCATGGATCGCAGGGGTTGCAAGTTTTGTAAACAAGCAGATCTCCTGGTCCCAGCCCGTTTCCTGGTTGGGCCTGGTTTACTGGTCTCCGGCCTTAAAAGGGTTCTGGAGCCTGACAAACCACCGGTGGGCTGTGTTTCACCCGGTGGGGGTATGTTGTTTAAGAGCAGAACTGAGTCAGCACATTGAGCGCGGTCAAGTGCTGCAAGACCACTGCTTGAGCATTGCGTGTCGCCCACCACAGATAAGGGGGCAGCTTCAGCATGAGAATGTGGAGATGGTCCTTTGTGCTGAGCAGACTTTATATTGGTTGGTGACAGAGAGCTCAGTCCTCTTCGGTTAAAAGGAAAAGGAGTCTGATTCAGCCCTGGCTTGTTTACACACACTGCAGTTTCATCACAACTGCTTTTGTGAATGTGTGAAGCTTGTGATAGCCTGCGGGCTTCTGCCGTGGCCTCCCCATCCCTTACTGGGAACCGTTGAATAGGTGGCCAGGAAGGTGGGTCGTCAGATTCTGACGGCGCGCAACCCTGGAGCGTGGACGTTTCACGGGTTTGTTTGGTTTGTGTATTGTCTGCCCCGTGGTTTACAACGGAGCGGGGGCCGGAGCACGTGACCCTCCTCACCTGTCTTTGTGAGGAGTGTCGGGCCTGCTTGCAAACATCTCTGGACCTGTCTGTTGCAGACAGAACAGAGACACCCTGCTAAGGTTTATTGATTAGGCTAACACCCCGTGAGCTGTGAGGGTTATGTCGGCTGGCAGGACAGAGGGACCCGTTCTGCTGATTTTATTGTGTTTGTTGTTGTTGTTTTTTTGTGAGTCAAGAAAACAGAGAGTGGCTGTTTTTTAGCTTTATTTGTGCTTATGTGTAACGACATATTTGACTTTATGTCACTCACAGCAGAAAGAACATGATTTGTGGCTAAAACAAAGTCACCAGCCTTTTGTACCGTGCTACAAACAAAGTCTGGACGTGAAAAGATCATTTCCCGTACCTCGTGGGCGGGTGATCGTGTAAAGTTTAGAAGCGGTCCTGGTTCATCAGGCACGCTTCTGTTTGGTGTCCCGGTTCGTCGAGGAGGTTCTGTACCGGTCCGCCTGGCGGGGAACAAATCTGTTCTTACTCCAGGTGTGTTCGGTCTGAGGTGGGCCCAGTGGTGGTCTCTACCAGTGCTCGGCCTCGTACGCCGGCCGCTTTTGCGGTGGGACACGTGTGGCTGAATGGTGTTGAGGCTGCGGTGCTTTGCTCCCAGCTGACTCCTTGGGGAGGGTGAAGGTTCTCCTGGGGATGCCCACTCGGAGAGCTTCAGCCTGTTTGTGCCTCTGGTCCAGCCTGGTCTGAATTCGGTCCAGCGCTTTTCCAAAAAGTCCCGTCGGTTCTATCGAATGGTGGAGAAAAGGAACTTTCTGTCCTTCTGGGAGGTCAGTTAAAGTCATCCACAGATGGCGTATTGCGATGACCATCTCAGCCATTCCTTTGTCTTGTGCAACAGCAGCTGTCCCCATCATGCGGAGCACAAAGTCTGTTGCCCTGCGGGCTTCATCCAGCAGCTCCGCGGCAGCTTGCTTGTCTGTTGTTACCTGGAGCTCCTGCAGTTATTCGGCCAGGTAAGCCTGCATCATGGCGGACGCGTTCATTGCACGCGCCGTGAGACCCTGAGCTCTGTAGCATTTCTCGAGCAGAGAAGCTGAAGCTCGACAGGCTTTGCTGGGGAGAGTTGGTTTTTTCCCGAATGACTTGGGAGCCAGATGAGACACCAGCGTGTCCTCAATTTGAGGCACATTGGCTATTCCCACTTCATCCATCCCGTCCACATCGAGAAACTACGAGAGTGGCAGTAGCATGGGAGCTCGGGGCTGAGCCCAGATGCGAGTCAGCTCTGTGAGGAAGTCCGGGAAGACGGGCATCCTTTGCCTCGTGGCGGCTTGCTGTTTTGAGAAAAAATAATTTCCTGCCAACCTCGTGACTTGTTGACGAGGTGGAGGCTCCGGCCATGGGATCTGCAATGCGTCCGTTGCTCTATGACACAAGTCGAACAGAGTAGGGATGGAAAAGTCAGTCTCCGGGAGCACAGGCACCGGGGTACGGGAGGGGTCTCCTCCTTGTTCCCCGTAACCGACGTCGGCGTCGTCCGTAGAAAATTTACCTGAGGCTGAAATCGAGATCTCATCCTCGTTCATCATGCCTCGTGTGTCAAATTCGACTGTTAAGTCCACCATGGGGGCTAGTACATCTGGACTGTCGCCCCATTCGACTCGTGTGCTGTCGTCCAAAGCCATGCTCTCGAGCTCCGGCGTGGGAGTGAGAGCCCCAGTCGTGTCTGGGTCTGCTGGCGCCGCAGCAGCCCCCATGGCCTTGGCGACGAAGTCCGCCCGGTGCCTCCTCACCGCCTCCAGCATCTGGTTGCAGTGTGGGCAAGACTCGGGTGCGTCCAGCGCCATGTTTGCGTGCAACATCCCCAAGCAGACGGGACAGGCCTCGTGGGTGTCCGTCGCTGAGAGGGAAAAACCGCATCCGCTGGGGCAGGCGCGCGAGGGTGGGCTCGCCGCTCTGCTGGTCTTTTTTGGAAGTCTTGTCTTTCGCTTTGCTTTCTCCGGAGGCATGTTCGAGATAAGACGAGCGAGTCCTTCCAAGATCTTTTTTCTCTTTATTTGAGACGTCTCCTCCGTCGCGTCGCTTTCGCTGGCTAGCCTGCTACGAATTAGCAGAGGTAGCGGTGTGACGCAGTTAGCGCCGTCGAGCGAAGCAGTCTGCGGAAAGAGGAGAAGAGAAAACTTTGGGGTTAAGGAAAAATGTGCTTTTGCTAGTCCAGTAGTACGCAGGAATAATTCTCTGTGCGCTCTGTGTAAGGAGCAAGCTCACCTCTGGTCAAGCGATGAAGCAGCAGAGAAATCCCACGAAGAGAGAGAGTTCAGGTTTAAGCGAGGTGAAGGGCAAAAAGAGAATGATGGATGGGCGTCAGCGGCTTAAGTACCCAGAGGGCGGGGCCTCTGGCGGCGCTGACATCCCTGCCGTAAAGGCGTGAATGTATTCCTTCAGGTAATCGCGCGGAGGCGCAATTCCCATAGCATGTTGCACCGAGAGACATGACTGAAAGGGAACTTCACTAGCTATTAATGACCCAATCGGCCTGCCACATTCTCCCCACCTTTGTTCTGCTTGGAACCGTCCAAACAGTTGCACCACCCCGACAAATTTGACCAATAAAGTGCATTTATTAAGCAAATGATAGACTGAGACACACCTCTGCTATAATTTCGAGCTAACAAATAATTGTTTAGGTACTTTTCTTGTTAAAATTTCAAAGAAACGAGCTGCGTTCCTCCCTCCTCCTTTTTTTCCTCCCTCTGCGCGTTCATGGAGAACCAATGGGAAAATACTTTTTAAATAAAGATGACTTGACCATTAAAGTGCATTTATTAAGAAAACGTTCGACTGAGACACACCTTTGCAGAATTTGGAGCTAACAAATAATTGTTTCGCTGCTTTTCTTGTTAAATTTCAGAGAAACAAGCTGCGTTCCTACTTCCTGTTTCTTTTTACAGACATGAATCGGCTGTTGGCTGAAGCCAGTCTCTGACTCTGGTGTCCTCTCACCAAAGGTCTGAAAACTTAAAATTTCCCCATGACGGTTCTGGAAGCTCTGTCGGACGACTGTAGGAGTGAATGCACACTTACCAACGATATGACGTCATTGATTTAGCTAATGTCCTACTCTGACATAAAATTAGAAAAGATAAATAAATTCACAGGATTTTTTTCGCCGATAGAACGGGAAAAATATAGTTGTGTAGGTTTTAAAAAAATTAATACCTCGTCAGATGACGTTCATTACTTTTTAATGGCCATAATTTGTGTTAATTCCATTTACTACCTTTTAATACCTTTTACAACCCCGCGGATACCCTGTTACACAGAGCAGAGCTCGAGTCCAGAAGGCGTTAACGGTATCAGGCTAAGCTAATCTCAAACGCAGTTAAGTTTTCGCTTCAAAACAAGTGATCATGACATTCAGAATGTGACTGAACAGTTTCACAAGCAAAAAGAAAGAGATGACATCACTGATAAGAGAGGAAAGACTATTTTGCCGGTGTGGAAGTGGTTCGGCTTTCTAAGATCTGTTAAAATGCAGGTTTCTTCTGCTGCAGCAAGGTCCTACTCTGTCCCTTTATGCTGCAAAACGTGACGGAGAGTCGTTCTATCTAGCGCTGGGAACATCTATTTTGTTTAATCTGGAGTTTCCACTTAATATTATGCGAGTCAGAAGATGAAGCACAATAAAGTTTGAGCCAATGTGTCCCTGAAACTACGACATACTGAAACAACACCCCCAGCGCTGCATGTTTTGTTTTTTTATTCATTCATTCATTCAAAATACAAACAAATTCATCAGAAAGAAAAAACTTTGAATGAAAAGGTGCAGAAAGAAGACAAAAATTCTTATATCTGCCCCTTACTTAAAAAATACAAAATAACTACAAACAACAACAACCTTCACTTGAACAATCTCCAAACTGAAAACAAAAAAACTTCAGGTATCCTTATACTTTCCCAACAACTTTAATTTAATCATCTTTTTAAAAATATAAATTGTTTTAGAAATATTTATGGTGATATAAAGTCAACTCCACAATCCTGTTCCCTGAATTACAACACAGCTCCTTCAGACTACTGTAGTTCTAAATGAAGGTTTTAGAAACATTTCCATTTCTTTACGGTTATCTAGCCTGGCCCTCGCCATTCCTACGCAGCTCCGCTCAATTCTCATTTCCCTTCACTGCTGGGTCTGGCATTTCTCCCATCCACAAGGATGTCTCCGGTAGGTTTTGACCGGACCAATCAGAGAACAGAAGGCGGAGTTTTGAACGACGTCGACTGACGTCGTCATTCAAAATGGCTGCCGCCACGAAGGAATTTTCAATAAAACAAGGTAAAAAACTATTATTTCTCTGCTGAGAAAAAATAGATTTCATAGCTGACGTTATATCAGAAGTGTTCCTGAGCAATCAGAGAGCAGAAGGCGGAGTTTTGAACGATGTCGACTGACGTCGTCATTCAAAATGGCTGCCGCCACGAACGAATTTTCATCAAAACAAGGTAAAAAACTATTATTTCTCTGCTGAGAAAAAATATAGTTCATAGCTGACGTTATATCAGAAGTGTTCCTGAGCTTAACAGTTCCTAAATCAATTCACGAAATGGTCAAATCTGCTGGATATTAAATAGTTTCGGTTTGATATTTTCCAAACAGCCTCGGGTGCGCTACGAAAATAAATGATAAAAAATCGAATTTTATCTCAAATGTTTCATCTAGGCCAACAGTCAGTAAATTAAAGACATATAATTACACACTGGTGGCAGAAAAAATATCCACCGAGTGGTTTCTGAGCAATTTATCTGATAGCCTGGACCTCGTCAGGCTAAACTAACAAAACTCTGCCTCCTGTTCTCTGATTGGTCCATTCAAAAATCTCCAGGAGAAATCGTTGTCTATGGCAGAGATGCCAGACCCTAGTCCAAAGCAAAGTGAAGGACATGGGTCTGGTATCAACCAGGCTAACGGTTATCATGAGTTTTTTATTTTTATTTTATTTATTTATTATTATTTTTATTTCTTTCTTTTTTTTTTTTACAAATTTTAATTGAATATTTGGGGGAAATATTTTTATGCACTTTATACATGACTTGTAAAATACTATGCTAAACCAAATCATACAATTTTTATAATTTCAATTAATGAAATAATATATTTGTTGGGTGACAATAGCACTTCCTACTAATAATTCTTATAGCCCTTTTTAGTAAAATAGAAATAGGATTTGTAATTATTTTGCATGATTTTCCCCAAACTTCAATACAATAGATTAAATATGGAACAATCATTACATTATACAATATATTCAAAACTTTGTTATTCAAAAACTCATTTACTTTATACAGTAATGCAATTGATTGTTATTTTTATTCTTAAGTAATTTACATGATGCTGGTGAAGATTCTCAGTCGTCCAGGACATGATAAAATCAAAAAAGGCGTTCAATACAAGATCAACTGGACTTTATTTGTTGCAGAAAACGTTTCACCCTTTATCCAAAAGGCTTTTTCAATTCAGAATGGCAGCTGTGAGACAGAGAAGTTTTATACAGGCTGACATGCCACGCACCAACATATGCAAATTGGAAGCTGAAATAACCCCACACATACCTGAGATAACATGACCATTCTATTTAAATTGACAAAACAACACATCACAGCTTAACAGTAGGGGGTTTGTTAAGGTCACTGAAACAAACTGTGAGAGTTTGAAGTTATAACAGAACCACGCACCATCATATGTAAATTGCAAGCTGAGGTAACACATACATGTAAATTGACAGATCACACCTTAACAGTAGGGGGTTCCCTTGAGGTCTCTGACAGAAGACACAACACTGTATGTAAAATGACAAAAAACACATCCCAACCAACAAACAGAGGCTGCTCAAAGAGCTTTGTTAGTCTAATTTACAGACAAGGCACCTCTGCTCCCATCCGGTGTAAAACGTTTCGGAATCAATCCCAAAACTGAGTTATAAGTCTTAGAAAGTTGAAATCTCAGACCTCCTCCTCTGTTAAGAGAAGGTTTTTCTCTCTTCACATAAACAGCTTCCTTCACACCCCTCTCAAACCATCTGTGCTCTCGGTCCAAAATTTGCACATTCTGGTCATCAAATGAGTGTCCCTTGTCCGTGAGGTGGAGGTGAACAGCTGAGTTTTGTCCAGAGGAGGTTGCTCTCCTGTGTTGGGACATTCTTTTGTGGATGGGCTGGTTTCTCCAATGTAGCCGTCTGAGCAGACTTCGCTGCACTGGACTGCATACACCACACCACTCTGTTTGTGTGTGGGGGTTTGGTCCTTAGGGTGGACAAGCCTCTGTCTGAGAGTCCTGCTGGGTTTGAAATGTACTGGGATGTTGTGTTTGTTGAAAATCCTTCTGAAATTCTCTGAGACTCCAGCAACATAAGGAATGACAATGTTTTTCCGTCTGTTAGACTTTTTCTGTTCATTATTGTGTTTAGCAGATTTCCTTGCTGACTTGACAAAAGCCCAGTTGGGATATCCACATGTTTGCAGAGATTTGTTGATGTGTTTCTGTTCCTTTTCCTTCCCTTCTGTCCTTGTGGGGATGTGTTCTGCCCGATGCTGTAAAGTTCTGATGACAGAAAGTTTGTGCTCCAGTGGATGGTGAGAGTCAAACAGGAGATATTGGTCTGTGTGGGTTGGTTTTCTGTAAACTTCAATGTTGAGACTGTCTATAGACTATAGACTATAGACAGACTATAATTTACATGATATTTCCATGTCAGCTTCTCATCAATAACGACACACAAATGTTTTATTTAATTAACTATGAATTTCAATGCTGTAAATTTAAAAGTTGTTGTTTAAAGTTAAAACTATTAATATTGACAAAATTGAGAATTTTATGTTTATTTGATGGGGATTTCAATTTCTTTGAAGGCTAAATACAAATAAAAGAAGAACATTAATTTATTTTTATAGTTTTGTAGTTTTTCTGAGGCTTTTATATCGTTTATATAGCTATCGACCAAAATTAAGAAATATATTGTGATAAAAGTTTTGGCCATATCGTCCAGCCCTAGCCTATATACAATAATTATTTTAATATTTGAAGAAATACATTTTACATTCCCGTGTGGACTTTCATGTGTTTATGTAAATTTGTCTTCACAGTAAATCTTTTTCCACAAAGATCACAAGGAAACGGTTTGTCTCCAGTGTGGACTTTCAAGTGTTTATGTAAATTTGTCTTCACAGTAAATCTTTGTCCACAAAATGCACAAGGAAACGGTTTGTCTCCAGTGTGGACTTTCATGTGTGTATGTAAATTTGTCTTCACAGTAAATCTTTGTCCACAAAATTCACAAGGAAAGGGTTTGTCTCCTGTGTGGACTCTAATGTGTGCACTTAAATGTGTCTTCTGACTAAATCTATGTCCACAAAAATCACAAGTAAATGGTTTCTCTCCTGTGTGAAATCTCATGTGTATGTTTAAAGTAGTCTTATCACTAAAGCTTTGTCCACAAAGTTCACAAAGAAACGGTTTGTCTCCTGTGTGAACTCTCATGTGTCTGTTTAAATGTGTCTTGTGACTAAATCTTTGTCCACAAAGTTCACAAGGAAACGGTTTTTCCCCTGTGTGAACTTTCACATGTGAGTTTAAAGCCTCCTTCCAGCTAAATCTTTGTCCACAGTGTTCACAAGGAAACGGTTTGTCTCCTGTGTGGACTCTCATGTGTGAATTTAAAGTGTTCTTCCGAGTAAATCTTTTTCCACAAATTTCACAAGGAAATGGTTTGTCCCCAGTGTGAACTCTCATGTGTCTTTTTAAGTTTGTTTGGAAAGTAAATATTTTACCACAGTCATCACAGCTTGGTTTGTCTCCAGTGTGAACCCTCATGTGTCTTTTTAAGTTTGTTTGGAAAGTAAATATTTTACCACAGTCATCACAGCTCATTGATTTGGGCCTTGGGACTTTCCTGCGTGACTTTACATTTTTCTTCTCTCCAACACATTTTTTATTAAGTTGACAGCTTGAAGACTTTACTCCTGAATGACTTGTCATGTGTCTTTGAAGAGTCAGATTACTGACATACTGCTTACCACACTCAGAGCAGCTCAAAGATTTCTTGAAAGTTTTTACCTCTGATTCAGAAGCCCTGCTCTCCTTCCAGTCTTTCATACTGTCTTCACGTTCTGATTCAGAGTCTGATGAGTTCTTTAGCAGAGAGTCAGGATTGGTCATTTCATCGTCCTCTTCGTCCTCGTTCACATCAGTCTTTGAAGAGCTGGAACAGTCTTTGTGACTCTTTAAATCTGGGTCCCTGGTAAGTTTTTTATTTGTTTTCTTCTTACTCTTTGAAGGAACTGTAGTGACCAAAAACTTGATATCTGTCTCCTCCATATTGAGTTGGTCTCCTACCAGACTGATCCAAGGATCTTCTCTTCCTCTCTACGGTAAGAGGTTCTAGGTCCTGTTGGTCCACACCAGGCTTCCATGTTAAGGAGCTTCTTCTTTTAATCAGCACCAAACAGACAGGAACCACTGAAACACATATACAATAAGGACAATGTTACTTCAAAGCACACACACACACACACACACACACACACACGCACGCACGCACGCACGCACGCACGCACGCACACACACATAATTATTTTACCCTCACAATCACCATCTTCTGTCTGCATATACATTGATACCACCAGCATATTACTACCAAAGAACAAATTTTCAAGGCAGAATTTTAATTTTAAGTTATTCTGTTCTGAACAAAGGACCACTTGTGATAAAGTTTTGCTTTTAAATATCACCTTTTGAAATTAACAAAGTTACCTAACAGCTAAATCCCCCTTCCAGTGTCAACCTTTTTAGAGTTTTATCACTGAGAATCAACTTGCGCATTATGAAGTTTGATGTTATAAATTGCATGTTAGGGACTTTCTTGTTGCTAAAAATACTGGAACATTAAAAACCACATGATTGGTAATAATACAGGCAAACCGCCCATTATTGAGAAGGTAGCATGTATATTTCATATTTGGTCATTAAATGCATTTTCCATTTTTCCATACTGTCTGGTTCCAAATAACACTTTAGCTCATCCAAATCCCCAAAACCACATTTTTTATGTTTTAATACAGTGTAGGATTTAAGTCAGTAACAAACTTTGTTGTTAAAGTTTGCTGCCTTTTGATACAGTAGAGGCTGCATGGTAGAGGTAAGTAAGCTGTAAAATATATTGTTGACCAGTTAAGCTTTTATCTCTCAGCCTAGATAATGTTTTTTGAGAAATAATGACAGAAACATGTTATAGTTGATGTTTTGTGTTCTAATTTCAATTAGGGAGATGATAAGAGCCCTAAACCCCAGAGAACCACAGAAAAGATTAAGGAAGAGATACAGAAGTATGCCATCAACCCTAACCTCAGTGAATCCAGTGACCTGCTGGTGGAATGTGAGGGACACTATGCCAATGCTATCAAACTGGCAACCATGTATCTGTGTGTGCAACAAGCATCATCCACACCCTCAGAGCAAACATTTTCTACAGCTGGAGACGCCATCAGCCAAGAGAGGGCTTGTTTGTGTCCAGAGAAAGCAGACATGTTGATTTTTCTGAAGAGAAACTGCTAAAAGGTCCTCAGTATGTAGCAATGAGCATTAGACACAGATGTGTTACTTGTTGTTTGCAACTGTTCTTTTGAGCTGGAAATTATTTGTTTATTTTTATGCAAGAAAACTGCTTGGAATGGAAAAATACCAAAGTAAAAAAAATAAATAAAATCAAGATTTGTACTGTAATGTGTAACTTAATTTTATTCTTGTTAGAATTAATATTAATTAAAAAAAACTGGTACCAAAGAAGAACTGTCCAGGAACCGACAACCAAGTTAAGGGAATGACACAGACAGTGATTATTATTATTATTTTTTCCAAAAGGTACCCAGCCCTTAGCCTGACCCTCGCCTTCCTACGCAGATCTGTTCAATCTAGTTTCCCTTCACTGCTCCGTCTGGGACTTCTCCCATAGACAAGGATTTCGCTGGCAGATTTTTGGCCGGACCAATCAGAGAACAGAAGGCGACGTCGATTTCATGCGCAGTTTGCCCTGCTCAAAATGGCTGCTGGCACGAAGGAATTTACAAGAAAACCCGGTAAAAACTATTATTTCTTTGCTGAGAAAAATATATTTCTTAGCTGGCGTTATAGCACAAGGGTTCCTGAACAGAAGGCGGAGTTTTGAACGACGTCGATTTCATGCGCAGTTTGCCCTGCTTAAAATGGCTGCCGGCACGAAGGAATTTACAAGAAAACACAGTAAAAACTATTATTTCTTTGCTGAGAAAAAATAGATTTCTTAACTGACGTTATAGCACAAGGGTTCCTGAGCTTAACCGTTCCTTAATCAATTCACAAAATGGTCAAATCTGCTAGATTTAAATTGTTTCGGTTAGACTTTTTCCAAACAGCTTTGGGGACGCTATGAAAATAAATTATACAAAATTGAATTTTATCTCAAATGTTTCATCCAGGCCAACAGCTAGTAAATGTAAACCATTTAATTACACACTGGTAGCAGAAAAAATATCCACCGAGTGGTTTCTTAGCTGTTTTTCTGAACAGTTAGCCTGTAAGTGCCGTGATTCCAATTTAATGTTAAAAGGGCTTGCCATATAGCCTGGCCCTTGCCTTCCTACGCAGCTCCGCGCAACATACGTCACGGCCAAACGTTAACGATTGGGTAACCTCAGCAGAGGCCATGCCTCCAGCAAGAATCGGTTCTCTATGGAGAAAGTCCAGACCCTAGTACGAAGCGAAGTGAAGGACAAGGGTCTGGTTTTAACCAGGCTACCTATCCCTAGGCCTGTCACGATAACAGATTTTGCTGGGTGATTGTCTCAGAAATTATTGTGATAAATGATAATATTGTTTGAAATTTGACAGTAATTAATAATTATTGTTAAATTTAAGAAGAAATGTTGTAAATTGTTTTGAATGTAGTACCTTTTTTGACCACCAGATAGCAGTATAAAACAGTTTGAACCCAAGGATGGATAGTGAGGGAGCGAGCAACGTGTCTCTTTAAAAAAAAAATGAGGTAGGCCCCTTGACATGACATGGGCTGTCTCTTTCCTGCTTTCAGTTCTTAAAGTGGCGGACACTCAATGTGGTTTGAGCTCTTTAGCATAGCATTTGTCAAACAAAGCTGTTAATAAAAAAACAGTAAATAAGCTCTCAGCTTCTTTTTGCAGAAAAAAACAAAATTGTCCACAAAGACACAGATTTCAACCGTGAATTCTGGAGCATCGACAAGACAGAGGTTTTATTTCCCCAGAGGTTGGCCTGTTAGATCAGCCTGTAGCTTAGCTTCTCAAGCTAACAACTTTTAACAATCCAAAAACACAATTTTGGATGGTTAAANAAGAGCACCGGAGTAGAACATTGTGTCATCCAGTGTCTTCAGCAGAAAGAGAGACATGAAGAAACCATAAAGCTGATAAATGAAAGTAAATTTTTTCATTTATCATGCCCTGATGCATGCTCAATAATCCAGGTTGAAAAAATCTAAAAAAGCTACCGTATTTTCCGGATTATTGGTCGCACCGGAATATAGGTCGCAGTGTCCAATTATTGCCAAAAAATTGGAAAAATCCATAAATAGGTCGCACCGGAATATAGGTCGCACCTACGTCACCGCCGACGTAACGCGTCATCCACTGCTGACGCGCCGCGTGACCGCTGAGTCAACCCGGCAATATGGACCGAGTGTTTAGCTCTGCTGCTAATGTCTGCCAGAAGCTAACAGAAGCTAACACGAGACGAGTCCGCCTCTCAGAAAACACGAATAAAAAAATCGAATTTTATGTCAAATGTTTTTTCCAGGACATAGTTAAGTACATTAGAGCCTTATAATTACTCTGTAAGCAGAAATAAATATACTTATACTATATACCTATTGGTTTCAAAGCAATTTATAACATAAAGAGAAGCTAACAGAAGCTAACACGAGACGAGTCCGCCTCTCAGAAAACACGAATAAAAAAATCGAATTTTAAGTCAAATATTTTCTATAGACCATCGTTACGTACATTAATGTCTTATAATTTAAACTCTGTAAGCAGAAAAAATATACACCGAGTGGTTTAGAAGTTATTTAGAAGAACACCGATAAAAAACTAATGCTCACGGGAAGTCCGCCAGACAGAACACTGAAAAAAAAATCTAATTTTAAGTCAAATATTTTCTATAGACCATCGTTACGTACAGTACATTAATGTCTTATAATTAGGGTTGGGCATCGAGAATCGAGAATCGTTCGGAACCGGGACTAACTGTCCGGTTTTCCCGGAATCGTTCAAAATATTAATTTGCGATTCCTATTTTCGATGCTAGTTAGCCGACCGGAAGTAGCCGCCACCGAAAACCAACGAAGAAGAATCCACCGGAAGTGTGCATCCGCGATTGAAAGCTTACTAATTAATAAAATGACCAGTCAGGTCAGTGCAGCACTTGCAATAATTTTATATCATGCAAAGGAGGGTGGAGAAGTAAAATAGTGTCCCGTCTTTGACGCGCTCCACCGGATTATTTTCGCTTCGTATCCGACCGGAAGTACAGAGTGGTCCGTCTGCAAAACGCTCCGCCGAACTTTTCGCCAATCGCTACCTCTTCGGCTCCATCAGGTAAATAAATAAACTATGAACTACATCTCATACCAACATTAAGGCAGCTAACAAGTTATACTCCGCTTAAAGCGGTAAGTCAGCTCAAATACAAACACGATGCTAACGTTAGCTTGTATTTTTTTCTTCTTAGACAAACGACCTGAAATGGCTTCACAGTGTTCACCAGTGACTGTCCAAGGTAAAAACGTCAGTGTTAACTGAATGAAGAGTGCCACAGAACTGTTACAGCATATGTTGTGAAAAGGTTGCATCCCTTTTCAGATGTGAATTCAACCATGGATTGCACATTGCACTCAAATCCAACACTTATTAACATTCTTAATCCATTTAAAGTTCTCTGTGTCTTTTAAAATGTTTTAATGTCTCTAGTTTTCATTATTATATAATTTCTGTTTATGTTCTCTTCCATTCCATTATGAGTGAATGTCACAGTTTGAAGAATTATTGAATAGGTTAGTTAGGCAATAACAACAGAGCTAATAATTGTACACATTCTCAGTCTTAAAAATGATTTAATAATCTCTTTTTACTGATAAAACTGATAAACCTGTTGTTTGTTTAGGAACTTCCTGCAGTCTGTTCAGAAAGTCTCCACTGGAGGAGCGTTTTGCTGAGGAAGAGGCACAACATAATGTCACAGCTCCATGTCCATGAAGAAACAAATGGAGAGAGGGCTGCAGATACCAGGACATCCCACCAGCTGTTCTGTCTGAAGATCCTGCTGCTGCTGGTGGAACCAGGTTAGCCCATCAGTGGGAGCTCAGTAACATGACTGCAGCATCAGACACTGGACAATATTATATGTATAATAATAATAATAATAATAATAATAATAAAATATATGTTGGTGAGTCCTCCATGTTGGCTCTAATCTGCCCTGTGAGAAATTCATAGTAAATGTAACAAAAAGGAAAAAGTTCATAGCATTAAATTCAAACAGAAGTTCAAATTATTTCATCCTGAAATAACTCTGGCTAACTACTGTAGCTTTTTTATAACATGGAGTTAA
>JBBPBX010026355.1:14112-38166 GCA_038048925.1 Garcialebias charrua | reverse complement strand
AAAGAGTAGGAAAGAGCTGGTTGCTGGCATTAAGAAGGCCAAGGCCACATATGCACAGAGGATTGAGGGACAGTTCACCTCACAAGACCCACGGAGCATGTGGAAGGGCATCAAATGCATAACAGATTACAAAGGCAAGAGCAAACAATGCCCCAAGGACCCATCTCTGCCTGATGCCCTCAATAAGTTTTATGCACGTTTTGAAGACCCAAACAGACCAGCTAGCACCAGACTCACCTCATCACCAGATGAAGAGCATCTCAGAGTGACCGCAGCAGAAGTGAGAGGCAGTCTCAGAAGGATCAACCCTCATAAAGCAACCGGACCAGACAACATCCCAGGGAAAGTTCTGAAGGAATGTGCGGACCAGCTCTGTGAGGTGCTGGCTGACATCTTCACCACCTCACTTTCACTGGAGTCAGTTCCCACCTGCCTGAAGACCGCGACCATCATCCCAGTTCCAAAGAGCTCCACAGTGACTGGTCTGAATGACTATAGACCAGTGGCCCTCACCCCGATAGTCGCTAAATGTTTTGAGAAACTGGTCATGTCCCACATCAAGACAACCGTCAACATCAACGAGGACCCTCATCAATATGCATACCGCGAGAACCGATCAACAGAGGACGCCATCTCCTCTGTGGTCCACACTGCTCTCACCCACCTGGATCAGAAGGACTCATACGTGCGTCTGCTCTTTGTGGACTTCACATCTGCCTTCAACACCATGATCCCCCAAACTCTGATAGACAAACTATCCACACTTGGACTAAGCCCCTCCGTTTGTAACTGGGTACTAGACTTCTTAACAAACAGACCACAGTCCGTGAAGATCCACAACTTCTCCTCCTCCACCATTACCCTCAGCACTGGCTCTCCTCAAGGATGTGTGCTGAGCCCTCTTCTGTTCACTCTGCTCACATATGATTGTGCAGCTACCCATCCAGGCTGTCATATTGTTAAGTTTGCAGATGATACAGTTGTGGTGGGATGCATCACAAACAATGATGAGTCCAGCTACAGGCAGGAGGTGGAACACCTGGAGAGCTGGTGCAAAGAGAATAACCTTCACATGAATGTGAAGAAGACAAAGGAGATGATTGTGGACTTCAGAAGGAACAAACAAACCCACACCCCACTGAACATAGGTGGATCAGTGGTGGAAGTGGTCTCCAGCTACAAGTACTTGGGTGTACACATTGAATGATAATCTCAGCTGGAGCAACAACACCACCAGCCTGATCAAGAAAGGTCATCAGAGACTCTACTTCCTCAGACGGCTGAGACGTGCTGGTCTGAGTAGCCCAGTTCTCACCTCGTTCTACAGGTGTGCAGTGGAGAGCATCCTGTGCTCCAGCATCAACGTGTGGCATGGAGGCTGCACAGTTGCAGAGAGGAAAGCTCTACAGAGAGTGGTGAAGGCTGCACAGAAGTCTGTTGGAGTCAGTCTCCCCACCATCACAGACATTTACACCTCCAGATGCAGGAAAAGAGCCACCTGCATCATGAAAGACCTCACTCACCCAGCACACTCACTCTTTGCCCCACTCCCCTCAGGACGGAGGTTGAGGAGCATCAAATGTAGAACCACTAGACTGAGGAACAGCTTCTACCCTGAGGCTGTTAGACTCATGAATAAATAAATAATAAGAATAATCACTGCAAAATATCACATCATGCTGATGCTGATCTGTTTTCTTGTTGCTGTGTTCATCTGTGTTCATCTGTGACCATCTGCTCATACAGACTCGTGTTCGTGCTGCTGTTTGTAATGATGTTTTTCTATTACATTAGGGCTTAGTGTATTTCTAGTTGATGTATTTCTAGTTGATGTTCTTCTTAATTATATCTGAGAGGCAGCAGCTCTACCAGTTGGCAGCACGGTGGCACAACTGGTAGAGCTGCTGCCTCTCAGCGAGCAGGTCCCCGGTTCAAATCCCGGTCCGGGGGCCTTTCTGGGTGGAGTTTGCATGTTCTCTCCGTGCATGCGTGGGTTTTCTCCGGGTGCTCCGGTTTCCTCCCACAGTCCAAAAACATGCATGTTAGGCTGATTGGTAACTCTAAATTGACCCTGGGTGTGAGTGAGACAGGTCCCTCTTGTAAATGAGTCCCCGTGGCTCAACGAGGCTAGCCTGTATAAATAAAGGTTGAATGAATATCCTAGATGTTATTACTGTTTTTCTCTTACATTTTGTTGTTGGATGTAACAGGGACCCTGTGTACATAATCTCGTTTCATCACATGTACCACATGCGGTGCAAATGACAATAAAGACTCTCTGACTCTCTGAATCAAATAATTTATAACGTAATAACAGTTGAGCAGATTCTAATAATCTTTTTCTTATGATTCTTTAAAGGTCAAATGCAAATGGAAAATTTTCTTCACTTCCAGTATGGTTTTAAACAAACACTATTAACATTGTAAAATATGTTTAGGAAATTATTGTTCAATAACACCACTTAAGAAAAAAAAAGTTTACCGGTAATAGGAAAAGTAAGAAGTGAAAGATGTACAAAAATAAAAATGTACAAAAATAAAAATACTGCATCCACTTTTTTTTCCGTTGTCTCACGGGCTTCATCCAGAAGAAGACACAAGTTGTTCAATTCTGGTGATTCTTTCTCTTGACTGTAAAAGAAGAAAAACGTGGTTAATCCGGTCTAGATACTGTTTTTAAATAACTGCATAGAATGGTGCTGCTACAGTTTGCTTTTCTGTAGAGCTTCTTGGAGCTAGTTAAACCAGCTAACTGTTTTATAAATAATGAAAATAATAAAATAACAAAGAACTACTGAATCACAGGACAGATTTTTTGAAACTTACATAAAGTAATACTGGATGGACATTTACAAAATGTTAGCTGTATGAGATGTTTGAGATAAAATTCGCTGTTTTACCTTCGTAGATGTGGAGCTGCTTGTAGCTAATAACTAATAGCGGTTAGCATTAGCTTAGTTGATTTTCCCTTGTACAGTACTTTGTAGCGAATAGCAGCAAATAGCTCATAAACTACACCGTAGATTTTTTTCAAACTTACAGAAAGTAATGACAAGATGTTCATTTACAAACTGTAAGCTGTTGGAGTTATTTTAAATAAAACTTGATTTTTTTATAGACATGTGTCGCGCCAGCTTCGTTTTTTTCCCTTGGACTTTAGCAAATAGCATCAAATAGCTCATAAACCACACCGCAGATTTTTTTGAAACTTACAGAAAGTAATCAGATGTTGATTTCCAAACTGTGAGCTGTTGGAGTTATTTGAGCTAAAATTCGATTTTTTTATAGACATGTGTCATGCTAACTTTGTTTTTTTCCCTTGGACTTTGTAGCAAATAGCAGCAAATAGCTCATAAACCACAACGCAGATTTTTTTTAAACTTACAGAAAGTAATCACAAGATGTTCATTTCCAAACTGTAAGCTGTTGAAGTTATTTGAGCTAAAATTGGATTTATTTATAATTAATTTTCGTAGCGCACGCCATGGCTTGGAAGAAGTCAAAGCGAAACAATTTAAATCCAGCAGATTTGACCATTACGTGAATTTATTAAAGGGGACCACATATTCAAAATTCACTTTTTAATGGGTTTTTTACTCAACTTTGGGTATGTACTTCATTAAAAAACTGTGCTAGGGCCAAAAAAATGCACCCAGTGGTTTATTTACTCTAAGTATATTTATTTATCTTTGATAGAAACACTTCGGCCCTCATGCACGAACCGTTCGTACGCACAGATTTGTTCTTATACTGTTCGTACGAGTGATTTAGGATCATTTGTGGCATCCAACAATGTTTTCGTATCCTAGGATTTTTCTCAGATACGAACAAAATTTACGAGTGGTCCGGACCTGTCGTATATTTTAGGAGCGTCAGTCTGCTGTCATCCAGACGGGATTTCTCCACTAATAACTTCATATTTCGTTATTTAGAAAATATTTTGAGTTTAAAAAAGTCACGCACCACAATTGTTTTTGACAATAGGTTCTGTTTGAATTAGAATTATAATTTTAAGTTTAATTTGTCTGGTGTGTCGCGCAGGCTTCAGTGAGTCGTGCGCTCCCCTTGGTCATCAAGCCGCTCCTCATATTAACACCCAGGTACATAAAATCCCCATACACCGCCGCAGAACAAGTACGGATTAAGACTGATCTTGTGCCAAACACCATCGGAGCAATAGATTATTATATCTGATTCGAAATATAACCTGCAGAATGTGGCTGCGCGATGACCAGGAGGAGCGCGCATGAGAGAAGCTGCTGAGCGCACCGTGCGTCCATCTCCCTCTCAGCCACACTCTGAGTCCAGGAACAGGGGTTTTTGTTTCCAACATCGCACAGAAAGGATGTGGGGCTTGTGCTGCAAAACATGTTGGCATCTTGCAGCGTGGCATTTATTGTCCACCATCTCCTGACCACCTCCTGTCCGTGCTGCGGCGAGACGTTTGTTTGAAGCCATTTTCAGATCAAACCATTTATTCTTGATTTCTGATACTGTACGACCCACGGGACACACAACATATGCACTACAATATTAATATGATGTTAACTGTAGTTTCGAGACAATTTAAAATGCTTCTGTTGAAAAACACATCCGACACTTGCGGGGGGGTGGGGGGTAGCGGTGCCACTCTTCTGAATAAGTGAAACTATAATGTAACACAGTAAAATTAAAGATATTTGACCATCCGACACTTGCGGGGGGGTGGGGGGGGTAGCCACAGCGCCACTGAGAGCAGATCTCCGAACGCGTGAAGTTCCTCTTACTTCTTGATTTTGAATGAATGGACACTTCCTGCTGTCAGAAGGCAGGAAACGTGGCCTTATATGGTGTTTTGAGGGGTGGGAATTATGTAAATGACCTCTACGCGAGCACGCGCAGGTTGATAGAACAGGTGGGATTCATCATATTTACGCAACCCATTTACACACGTTTCCTGTGGATAGAAGACTTTGTTGGATCTGACGTGGCATGTTCGTACGAACGCTTCGTACGAACAAAAGTAGGAGAAATTTAGGATAAAAATACGAACATTTTCGTGCATGAGGGCCAGTTTCCACTTCCTGCGGTTTGTGACGTCACAAACCGCAGCCACAACCCACAACCCCAACCTTTGTCCCGCCCCGTCACCTAGCAACCCCTGGTGATGCTCCACCCACTTCAGTATGAAAGAGGTGACGGACGGTTGTTTTTCCTTATTTCATGTCAGCACAATGGCTAAAAATGTCACAGAGTCTAGCCAGCTAACGTGAGCGTTGCAAAGATTCTCTAACCCTCCTGGCCCAGATAATGGCATAGTTTTCAGATGGGAGTCTTGAATGAACAGCGATGCAGCATGTTGCAGTGTGTGTGTGTGTGTGTGTGTGTGTGTGTGTGTTGGTTTATGTGTCATAGCAGGCCAGACTACGTACCGCTAAACCACATTAACCAACCTGTGTGTGCGTGTTTGTGTGCGCACGCTTATCAAGGGAGAGGGAGAGGGGGTTTTAACGCTGTCAATAGGGGGGAGAGCAAATACACACCCTCGAGTGAACAAATGAGACCCTAGAGAGAACAAATGAGACCCACGCGAGCGCAAATCAGACCCCGTGAGCATGTGTCCGCTGCGAGTGACATCCGCTCCCTCCAGCACGCGCGCACAGGGGGAGGGAGGGAGACGTATTACAGAGGAAAAATTAAAAATGACACGACAACTTGTACACGTCTGATCTGTCCCACAATAAATACGTTGCGGTCCAGTTCAGCTCAGGGCTCTGGGTGGCAGTAACGCGAGTTCAGACATCCTCGTCTGCCTTTGGAGGGCGGAGTTAATGTAAACAGATCTTTGAAGGGCGTGAACTTCAGATCTCATTAACATAAACCAGTCGTTCAAAACGAAAGTTAAAAATGGCAGAATTAAAAAGGGTATAATTGATTATCTAAGAATTATTTTGTGTATTAAATTGAATGAACATTGTCTGGTAACCCCACAGACATACCATAAAAATTTTTAAAACCTATCTGTGGTCTCCTTTAAGGAACGGTTAAGCTCAGGAACCCTTGTGCTATAAAGTCAGCTAAGAAATGTATTTTTTAAGCGTTTATTTGGCTACATTTTAAAGAAATAAAGCCACCCCACTTGCGCGCGTGCACATGGCGAAGCTACTTTTTTAAATCCAGCTGATTTGACCATTACGTGAATTTATTAAGGAAAAGTTCAGCTAAGACACATCGTTGCTATAATTTTGAAAACAAATAATTGTTTTTACTGTGTTAATCTTGTAAAGTCCTTCCGTGCTCGCTCGCTTCTGTGGCCGCCATTTTCAGCAGGGCTCCAGTCCCCACAGACTCCTCCCCCCAACCAATCAGTGACCAACAGTGTTTCTGACGTGTCGGCTGGCTCGCTTGCAGCTCGGGCCGACCCTGCTTTTGAAATGCTTCCAAAATTATGGTGCGGCGCGGCTCGGAAGTCTGGTGGAAATGGCGTCAGCGCACGTCTGTCACGCAAATATTACGCAATATTCGACACGCGCCGAGCGGTGGAAAAGGGGCATTAGATACAACTGAGAAAAACTTAACACAAGTAAAACGCCCCCAAAAGGCAGAGTTGTTCAAAAGCGACACAGAGGATGATAAATTCAATGGATTCAGTGATGTGAAATGAGATTGATTAATTTACCGGTAACTTGCTTGTCGGACTCGAGGGCTTATGTTAATTAAGCCTGTTCAGGATCCCAGGTATGTTCTAGGTTGTTCTTGCACTTTGTGAAATACACTTCTAAATAAATGCGACTTATACTCTGAAGAGACTTGTTATTGTTTTTACCTTTTCGTAAGGCATTTTTTGGACTGATGTGACCTATGCTCCGGAGCGATTTATAGTCCATAAAATATGGTAGTTCCTCAGCTAGACTTACACTTCAGTCTGGCATTGGTGTGCCCTCATACCACTCCTGGGTTTCCTTGTGGTTTACTCATAATTAATGCAAATTATGCTACCAGGTCAGTCCTTTGGGTTTTTTCAAATAAAGTTTAATTTTTATCGCAGCTCTATGTGTCAGTTTGCGTTTCTGGGTTTGAAACCTTTTGGAAAGCAAGTCAGAGGGCGAAATGCATTCCTTGAAAGAAACCTTTTTTTCTTTTGTGATGCTCCAAACAATTCTTAAGATGACAAACTATGAATAATCTGCATCATTATCCCTGCAATGTAGTACCGGTAGTTATGAAGGACTCCCTACCCCCACCCCCCATCCCAAAAAAATAAATAAATAAGAAACTGAAACAGAAAAGAGCTGAAGAAAATAAATGAAATAAATAACAATGTGACATGATTGCTGTGTGTATATTCATTGGATAGATATACTGATTTATTTCTACTTTTTTGCAACAAATGTTGCATAATGTGAGATTTTCCAGATCTTACATTGTTCTATACATTCTACAGGTTGTTACACTAATTTGTCTATTGAGTGATGAAGGGCAGACACCTTGATAGAAAGCTTTGGGAATGGCTGAATAAACCAGTGGTGCAGTTAACATTTTTGTAGTGGGCATACTGTGCTTAGAAACCAACGTACACCAGTACAATGTCATCATTAATTTATTTAGATTTTTAAGCATATTGAACATTTCAGAATTTCTCCAATGCTTTTATTTGAATAAATGTACAACAAACTTTGTACAACAGTTGGCTTTGTATTAAAAACATGTTATAGAACAGGTTGAACCAACTCAATGAGTCTTTAAAATGCTCTAAATGTGTTGACAATGACACAAGCCCATGTCATGTATCATTGCCATTTACTGTATAGCCTATATGATATGGGCTTGTGTCATTGGGCACTTTTAAGTGGGTATACTGAAATTCCCTAGCTTTTCTAGTACTCCATATACCTGCGTATCACATAGATTACACCACTGGAATAAACAGTGTTTGTATATGATACTTATATCTACATTGGTTGCTGTAATACAATGAGCTGGCATTTATAAAATTTGTACCAAAACCAGTAGGATCAGTGGAACAACAAGATGTTTTTCCACAGAGAGAAACCTTTTTTTTTTTTTTTTTGCTTTCCCTTGCTCTTGTTTCAATAAGCAGAATTGAGCACTTTCTTGTTCTAATATAATTTTGCACACTTGTAGTAACACTGACACTAATGTCCTTGGGAGCTGACATTTCTGACTGTAAATATAGAGACATTCTGCCTGTGGTTGCAAAATACAGATCAGCCAACTACCCCAACTACTGTTCCTTGGTCACATACTGTACTGGCAAGAGAATCCAGCTGCCTTTCCAAAAAAAGAAAAAAGAAGAAGAACATTGCAGAGAAAACAAAACTATTAATAAAAGACATAACAGCTAACCAAACAGATGAAACGTGACAGCATTGTGGTAAACTGATAACTGAGTGCATGCTTTACCTGCAGCCATTTACCAGTAAATCTGCTGATTAAACACCTTCGCACTTTTGGCTATTACTGCAAGGATTGCTTTCACTGAGATCAGTGAGAAAGGCCTCGTGGATCTTTCAATCTGTGTTCAAGGTTACACATCACATTCAAGGGATTGATCAATAAAACAATAGATACTTTTTTCACTCTGCAGAAAAGTGTGTCTTTTTGCACAATGACACAATGCCTTTATACATTCAAAGCAATCGGAGAAGAGTTCTAAAGGATTTCTTTTAATAAAGTCGCCAAGCACGTTCTAATTTTGTGTCCGATGTTTGATTTCCTTTGAGCATGAACCTGCTGCTTTTCCACATTGGAACATTTTGACTCATATTTAGCATATTTGGTGTTTCGTGGTTTTAATTTGCACACGTTGAATAGTTACCCTGGTAATCGCACGGAATTACCATTTCCCAGTTACCTCATTATTCATGTTGACTATTGTGTTCTTTTTTAAGCAAGGGGCAATCAACAAGCTTTGTTTTCACTCGGTACAGCTGCTGCAGTTATTAACATTACAATTAACTCATGACTATGGACGTTTATTTTCTGCCCTGAAAGCACACATCTGTGGTGATTTTTAGGAAGGTGCTGTCTGTTAGGTTTGTTGTGTGGATCAAAGAGGTTAATTAAAGATCTGGCAGTTGTGCACCATACATCGCCTCAGTCAGTGTATCACTTTGTGTATCCAAAACCTCTTGGTTNTATGTTAGTGTTACTGAGTTTAATTTCTGTTAATAACTGATTACAAATCAGCATCTTTTACACGAGCGTAGCCAGGATTTTCCAAGGGGCTATTCCTTAAATACAAAACTGGAACTACATTATGCAACATATCTGGTGGTCCAGTGGTTAGTGCATTGAGTTTCAGTTCCAAGCCTTTTCTTGACGTGAGTTCGAATCCCACTCGAGACAACATATTTTACGTTCGTCTTTTATTGGAGAAAAAAAAGGAGTTTGTGTTAACCACAGGCATAAACACAAACTCCTTCTTTTTTTTCTCCAATAAAAGACGAACGTAAAATATGTTGTCTCGAGTGGGATTCGAACTCACGTCAAGAAAAGGCTTGGAACTGAAACTCAATGCACTAACCACTGGACCACCAGATATGTTGTATAATGTAGTTCCAGTTTTGTATTTAACGAATAGCCCCTTGGAAAATCCTGGCTACGCTCGTGTAAAAGACGCTGATTTGTAATCAGTTATTAACAGAAATTAAACTCAGTAACACTAACATATACTGTATATCTTTGCAGCCTCTGCAACGGAGCAGCTGTGTGTGCACGTGCACTGGAGGGAGACATCTGTTTAACCAAGTATCGGCAGCAGGACACTTTCCTGTCTAAAACTCCGCCTGCTGCTAAAACAGCCAATCAGTGATTCAGTGGGCGTTGTGAAGCAGCCAATTGGAATTGCCAACTGAGATTGATTAATGTTACACTTTGAGCACGGTTGAGAGTGAAAATGAAAATGCAAATTGTTCTTAGTTTCCTCTGGAGCTCTGCTACAAAATGAGCAGTCTTGATTTAGAAAATGAAAATGATTTAATTTAAATTTTATTTATGAGACAAAAAAGGCAGCTTGACTTTGAAATTAAAAAGCATTTCTGCTATTTCATTTTAATTTTCAAAATTGACATTTCAAAATGAATTTTGGTCACTTTTTACTGGGACATGTTTTGAAAATTAAATGTTAAACGTTATTTTATTTATCTTTTTAATTAATTTACACAATGAGCAGTCTTGATTTAGAAAATGAAAATGATTTAATTTAAATTTTATTTATGAGACAAAAAAGGCAGCTTGACTTTGAAATGGAAAAGCATTTCTGCTATTTCATTTTAATTTTCAAAATTGACATTTCAAAATGAATTTTGGTCCCTTTTTACTAGGACATATTTTGAAAATTAAATGTTAAATGATATTTTATTTATCATTTTAATTAATTACAAATTGAGCAGTCTCGAAGAAGAAAATGAAAATGCAGTTTGGATTATTCATTTTTAATTTTATTTATGAGTCAAAAAATGCTGCTTGACCTTGAAATGAAAAAGCATTTCTGCTAATCCCTTTTAATTTTAAATATGAGACACAATGGCTTCCATACAACACAAACTACTGTAGCTGCCTCACAATCTCAATATAGTGAACAACTGGACCACAGTTCTTGTTTTTCCATTTGTGAAGATGCTAAGGACAACATTCTTGGCTGTGGCACTGAAAAGTATCCAACCAAAAACACTCAAAAACAAACAAAATTTCTACTTGGTCCTGCTAACGTAGGCCTACGTTATCATTGGTATTTTAGCACAGCTAGCTGCAAAGAGAAGCAGCAGTTTAAATCCCCTATGAGCCACTGTCATGATTTATTTAATGCACTTTGTCATTAGCAATCATTTAGCTCAATAATTATTGTAGTACTAGTGTTGCTGAGTGATAGTCGTTATTTCCCTTATCAGTCAGTCACTCGGTGCAACATAATTGCTATGGGAAATTGCGCCCGCACGATTACCTGAAGGGATACATTCACGCCTTTACGCCCTTCACCTCGCTTAAACCTGAACTTCGTGGGACTTCTCTATTGTCACATCGCTCGATCAGAGGTGAGCTTGCTCCCTACGCTGAGCGTACAGAGAAATTTTCCTGCATACTGCTGGGCTGGCGAAAGCTAGTCTAGCGTTTTTTTACTTACCTCAAAGTTTTCTTCTCTCTCCGCAGCTGCTTCACTCGACGGCGCTAACTGCGTCACAACACTCCCTGCTAACCATTAGCATGCTAGCCAGCGAAAGCGAGACGACGGAGAGGACGTCTTCGAACTAAAGGAAACTAGGAACAGCCTCGACGCTTCTCATCTCCGGACATGGCTCCCGAGAAGGGAAAACGGAGGACAAAAGTTCCGAAGAAAACCAGTAGGACGGCGAGCCCTCGCTCGCGCCCCTACCCTAGCGGCTGCGGCTACTCCCTCTCGGCGACGGACACCCACAAGGCCTGTCCCGTCTGCCTAGGGATCCTGCATGCAAGAAAAGCGCTAGAATCCCCCGACTCCTGCTCCCACTACTGTCGGATGCCGGCAGTAGTGAGGAAACGCCGCACGGACGCGTTGGCTAAGTCCATGGAGAAGGCAGCGGCGCTGAAGGCCGCACGCCACACAGAACTGCTCGCTCCCGAACCGGAGCTCGAGAACATGGACTTGGAACGCAGTGGTCAGGTCGGGGATGAGAATGTGTCGGACTCCTCGGTCCCCGTTGAGGACTCGACGCCCGAAGTGTCTGACCAAGACGCAGAGTACGGTTGCAGAGGGGAAAGTGTGGATTCCTCCCAGAACCTGGCTCAAGTTCTACCGGAACCGGACTTGTCGGTCCCTGCTCTGTTCGACTTGTGCCACAGGGCGGCGGACGTCCCTGCAGGTTGCGTGGCCAGACCCCACGCCTCGCCAACAGGTTACGAGGCTGGCGGGAAATTACATCTACGCGAAGCAGCAGCCGACGACGTCGCAGAAAATGCCCATTTTCCCGGACTTCCTCATGGAGCTCACGCTCTCCTGGGCGGAACCCGGAGCTCCCATGATGCTGCCACTATCCCGGCTCCTGGATGTCGCCGGAATGGAGGCAGCAGGTCTCGCCAGTGCATCCCAGATAGAGGAGACCCTGGCGGCTCATCTGGCCCCTGCAGCTACGGGGGTGAAGCCAGCGTTGCCCAGCAGGGCCATCCGCGCTTCGGAGAAACAGCTCGAGAAGTTCTACCGGGCTCAGGGCCTCGCGGCTCGTGCAATGAACGCTTCGACCATGATGCAGACGTACCTGGCAGAAAAGCTAGCAGGAACTCCAGGTAACGACAAACGAACAAGCCGCAACAGAGACCATGGAGGAGGCCCGCTGGGCCTCTGACTTTGTGCTCCGCATGATGGGGACAATAGCCATCACGCAAGGCAGAGCAATGGCGGAAATGGTTGTCGCCCAGCGCCATCTTTGGTCGACTTTAACGGGCCTCCCGGAAAACCAGAGGTCCCCCTTCCTCCAGCACCCAATCGAGCCGACGGGACTCTTTGTAGGAGCCCTGGAACCCATCCAGGCCAGAGCTAGCTCACAGTGTGACCTTTACTTCTCTTTGAAGGAAACAGACGAACCGTTGGGAACGGATGCTCTGGCCCATGATTGGCCAGCAGGGGTGCTGTACTATGCTTTTCCACCTGTCCCTCTGATCCAGGTGACACTGGAACGTGTACGTCAGGGAGCCCTCTCCCTGATACTGATAGCCCCCAGGTGGCCGCAGAAACCGTGGTTCCCGGAGCTGATCTCAATGTTATCAGGGATACCAGTTGCCTTCTCACAGAGACCTGCTGACTCAGCCATGTGGGCAGCTTCTACACCCACATCCGGAGCTGTGGTGGCTCTCAACCTGGCCACTGAAGGGAACTGGCTGAGGGCCTAAGGTTTGATCGTTTTTTTCTCCAAAAACGAACAGCAACAACATACACAAGGGAGTCCCTTGGTGTTTATGTTTACTTGGGATATGTTCAGTGGAAGGGTTTCCCTCTCCTTTGACAGGTCTCCAACATCAGCATGGGCTCCCTTTGATAGTCCTAGTAGTTGTCTGTTCAAGGAGCAGATGAGGGACTCGTGCGTGCCCCTTGTATATATGAAATTCTTTCCCCTGGGGACCTAGAAGGTTACCCTGTGCTTGAACTGGGTTCTTTACCTCCACATTGCCATCTGGTTGCCAGTGGCGTAAGGGGTCCCTTGCCCTTTTCCTCCTGCTTCTCAAAATTTCCAGGGAAAAAGGAGATGATGGGTAATTACACTAGCGGAGCACGCTTGTGCGGTCTCTAGCTGGTGTTTCATCTATGTGTCCAGTGGTAACATCAGGTTGATGTTTCTACATGTGGCGTTTTTCTTCTCAGGCTGTGCTCTCTACATACCTTGTCGAGAGCGGCTGAGAAATGCCTGTCGTATTAAGGCAGATGTTCTCACATGCATTTTGCTGAGCATTTCAAGGGCGTGAATGGATTACATTCCCATAGCAATTATGTTGCACCGAGTGACTGACTGATAAGGGAACTGAAAGTTATGCACCATAACTCATGTTCCCTGAAGGAAGGGAACGAGGTGCAACATACCTGGCCCTTTCAATGCTGAAAGCTCGGTGAAGTGCATTCTAGAGAAAGTAGGATGGGCGTCCGCGTCTTAAATACCCAGAGGGAGGGGACTCTGGCGTGACGCTGACGCCCCTGCCGTAAAGGCGTGATTGTATTCCTTCAGGTAATCGCGCGGGGCGCAATTTCCCATAGCAATTATGTTGCACCTCGTTCCCTTCCTTCAGGGAACATGAGTTATGGTGCATAACTTTCAGATTCCCAATGCATTGCAACAATGGTAAAAGTTTATTTTGTAATGAGTTACATTCTGGAGGCTGAATGTTGCTTAGTTGTTAATACAGGGAGGTAGACTCTCAGAGGCAACAAGTCCAGGGGAGAAACCCACACATCCCTCTCTCCAGCTCTTCCTGTGGAATACCGAGGCATTCCCAAGCCAGAGACGATATATAACACCAAGTTCTGGGTCTGCCCCATGGTCTTTTTCCAGTGGGACATTCTAATCAGATGTCCAAACCATTTCATCTGATTCCATTCAATGAAGCAAAGCAGCAACTCTACTCTCAGCTTATTCCAAATGGAAGTTAATTTTGGCTGCTTGTTCTTTCAGTCATGACCCGTACCTCATGACCATGTAGATGATGGGACTAGAAAATTAAAGGGCGTCTTTCACTTTAAACACATGTAGTAGCCTTTTCAACTTATGTCTAAAACTCTAATTTTCGTCAAAAATATGGCTCATATTTCAAAATAAAATGTGCTACAACTACCAGTTTGGTCTTCCCTCGCTACCCTGTCTAAAAAAAAGCGCCCCCCAGCGGGAAACTGAAAGTTATGCACCATAACTCATGTTCCCTGAAGGAAGGGAACGAGGTGCAACATATCACTATGGGAAATTGCGCCCGCGCAGTTTTACCTGAAGGAATACAATCACGCCTTTACGGCAGGGGCATTAGCGGTGCACCAGAGACCACACCCTTTGGGTACTTAAGCCGCTGACACCCATCCATCGATCTCCAGAATGCACTTCACCAAGCTTTCAGCATTGAAAAGGGCCACTTATGTTGCACCTCGTTCCCTTCCTTCAGGGAACATGAGTTATGGTGCCAGACCCGGCTGCAGAAACAATTCAATGGGGGGGCATTCTATTTTTTCAAGGGGGCATATTTTTTTCAACATTTTATTTGCTTCAAGTTGAACAGCGGCTCTGTGACCACTCCTGGAACTCGACCATTCCTTTGTTAGGTCTAATGCTCCTTTTTTCAGGCAGACAACTTTTACTCAAATGTGTTTACTGCAGTTAAAATGACACATTGGTTTTACTTTGTGTTAAATAAAAACTCTCAAAGATATATTCATTCCTTATTATTCTTATTTTGCTTAATGACATTTAACTCTGCATGTCATCCCTGAAATTCTGACACACAGAATCACAAGTCCAAGTGTGAACTGTGTCACAGAGTAAACACAATAAAAACATGTATTATCTGCAGTATTGTTCATTAAAATGGCTCAACACTATTAATGTATTACAGAACATATACATACAGTAGGCACATTTGATATTGTAGGCCAATGCACTAGTTAATACTTTCAGCAAGTGATTTTACTTTAATACTTTAAGTATTTTTTTAAAGCAAGTACTTATTTACTTTTACTTAAGTAAAAACATTAATATGGTACTTCTACTTTTACTAGAGTACATTTTGTCTGTTTATTTGTACTTTTACTTAAGTACAGTGTTTGAGTACTTTCTCCACCACAACACACCACAATTATGCAGACAGTATATCAAATAAACAAAATACTGTACATTTATTATCTGCACAGCCATAAGTTTATATTGGACTACTCATGTCACAGAAAGCACAGTGGTTCTTACCTTTAGAAGTTCTTTCTGGTCTTTTTATTTGCAACGCTTCTTGTTTTGTTGATACACGGACAATGGTGAGCGTGTGTTTCTGTTTGAAACAATTAGTTTGCACCCGCCCCCCTCGAACTGTAATTGGCTAGAATGTTGCCTCGGCTTCACTGATTGGTTGAATTGTATGACGGACAAACAAAGATAGGAAAAATAGAAAGATGTTCACTCGGAGATTAAAAACCAACAAACAAAAAACTTCCCGTCGTCCAGTCTGTCAGGGGGGGCACAGCTGACTCTGCGGGGGGGCAATGCACCTCAATGCCCGCCCATGCAGCCGGGCCTGTATGGTGCATAACTTTCAGTTCCCTTATCAGTCTTGTCACTCGGTGCAACATATCACTATGGGAACGTAATTCATTCACGTCCTTGAAATGCTCAGTAAAATGCCTCCTAGTGTGAACGTCCGCCTTTATCCAATAGGTATCTCAAGGTCACTTTCTAGTGTGTGTTAGAAAGGACAGTCTGAGTAACTTCATAACATCCAAACTGTAATGCTTTGCAAACGTGTTCATTGAACTCCAGTTCGCATCAGCACAGATGTCTGCAACTGGTACACCCTTGACTAGTGACCATGAGGTGGCCAAGCCCAGAGTAGAGTGGGCAAGCACTCCAGAGGGTACTTGTTGACCTTTGCTACTGTACGCCCTTTTAATGGCCTCAGTCACCCAGTGAGAGAGGCGCTGTTTTGATAGGGTCTTACCCGTAGCTGGTGCAGCAAAGCACACAAACAGTTGATTTGTTTTTCTCCATTCAGCTGTTCTCTGCATGTAAGCGCTTAAAGCTCTCACGGGGCAGAGAGCCTTCAGCCTTTCCTGTTCCTGAGTGAGGATAGGAGCAGGTGGAAAAGAAGAGAGTTCAAAGCCCAGACTTCTGGGGTTTAAAGTCAAAACTTTGGGAATATACAGGTAGTCCCCGATTTACGAGCGAGATCCGTCACAACGAGGCGCTCGTAAACCGGAAATCTCGTAATTTGGAACGGCCGCCATTTCTCTCGTAAATCCGGAATTTCGCTCGTAAATTGGAACGGTTTTCGCTAGCGCGACTACAAACACTCTATTTTCATCCAAAAACTGCTTATGAGTGCATAAAAATGATCGGAAACGTGTGTCCATATGCTTATCTAACTAACTGTGGTGAAAAAACACATGAAAACTCAGTATTTTTTTCGTTTTTTCCAAAAATTCGCAGCTCGTAAGTCTGGAACCTCGCAGATCAGAGCGCTCGTAAATCGGGGACTACCTGTATGTAGGATTAGGCCTTAGGGTGACCTTTGACCCGTCAGGGGCGAACCTGGTGCACATTGGATGTACGGACAAAGCGTGGAGGTCACCCACATGTTTTGCCGAGCAAAGAGCCAGGAGAAGAGTGGTCTTGTAAGATAATAAATCTATCTTAATGTCGCTCAGTGGTTCGAATGGGGGATCACAGAGAGCCCCCAAGACCATGCTAAGATCCCATCCAGGGGTCAAAATCCTACTGGGGGGCCTCCTCCTTAGCACGCCTTTCATAAATCTTATTATAAGCGGATGCGCGCCAGGTGTCCTGCTTCCCCATCCTTCGTGACAAGCTGAAATTGCAGATAGGAACACCTTAATCATTGAGAAAGAGCGACCTTTCTCCAGCAAGTCCTGAAGAAAGGTGAGGAGCTGAACCAGGTCACATGAATAAGAAATAATCAGTGCTGGGCAACGCTAATCCAAAAATTAGTTCTGCTATTTCTAAAGCACTTATTAATTTATTTAGGTCCGCAATTTCAAAAGCGCTTATGTATTAGCAATGCTAGCAGAAGCTAAATGCTAACACGCTAGCGTGCAAATGGCGAACTACTTTTTTAAATCCAGCAGATTTGACCATTTCGTGAAACTGTTAAGCTCAGAAAAACCTTATGCTATAAAGTCAGCTAAGAAATATATTTTCTCTCAGCAAAGAAATAATTGTTTTTTACCGTGTTTTGTTGTAAAGTCCTACGCTTCTGTGGCCGTCGCGGCCGCCATTTTGAACAGGGCAAATGGCGAACTACTTTTTAAAATCCAGCAGATTTGACCATTTCGTGAACCGGTTAAGCTCAGAAAAACCTTGTGCTATAAAGTCAGCTAAGAAATATATTTTTTCTCAGCAAAGAAATAATTGTTTTTACCGTGTTTTGTTGTAAAGTCCTTTGCTTCTGTGGCCGTCGCCATTTTGAAGAGGGCAAATGAGGCGCTGACGCGTCGCGTAGGCCACTGAGAAACATCCATAAGTTCACCCTCCATGTTAAAAACTCTTCGTCTGACTCTTCGAAAACAAGCAATAAGGTTGCAGAGTAACACGCTAGCTGCTAACTGCTATAGAGAGAGCGCTCTCTCTAGCCAAGAGACTGAGGGGATGCTTTTCTGTCATGGACCACATCCGGCGCTGACAGGATATGGTCTGTGAGCAGTCGTCCGGTTGATTTAAGAGCAAGTAAATACGTTTTTTTTTCATTTTTACTGATAGATAATTAGTTATTAGCTGTACTGCATTTTAAATACAAATAACGCAAATCCGCTTATGAACTATAAAAGTTAGTCAATCCGTTATAACGCTGACAAATTGTTTAGGTCCGCTATAAGCGGATTAGCGCTTTAGCGCTCCCTAGTGGTCTGGCGCCCACCTTTGGAAATATTTCTTTCTGTGCACCAAGCTTCAAAAATATGTCATTTCCATGCATAGAGAGACTGTGTTGACACAGCAAGTGCATTTTGAATGGTTTTTACCACATTCTCTGGCAGGTCTGAGGCCATCAGTCTGTTCTTCTCCACCACCAAGTTAAAATTAGCCGCAGTTCTCAGCCTTATTGGCGAAACTGTTCCTTCTGGTGACGTAGACGGTCCCTGAAGAGGAGCAGGTGGTGGAACCAGCTCTCCTTCAGAGACCCTGATTTCAGTGGTCCTTTGAAGGTCAACCAGGTTAGGAAGAGGACCTTCCCACAGACGTACCTCCATACTATTCTGACCAAGAGTGTTTGGAAGCAGAGACAATCTGCTGTCATCATTAGATAAAGGCTGAACAGAGTGTCTACTTTTCCTCCTTTTGTTGGGGGTCATGGGTCGGGGGGGATGCACGTTTTGTAAACGAGCAGATCTCCTGACTCCAGCCCATTCCCTGTTTGGGTTAGCACAATGAGTGCGGTCACACGCTGCAGAATCACTGTTTGAGCATGACGCGTTGTCCATTGAAAACAATGGGACAACTTCAGCATTAGAATGAATGTGTGACACTGGTGTTGGCCTGCGGGCTTCTGTTGCTACCCCCCCGTCCCTTACTGGCATTCAATGAATGAGTGGCCAGGAAGGTGGGTCGTCAGATACTGTCGGCGCGGACGTGTCATGGGTTTGGTTGATTTGTGTATTCCCGACTTCATGGTTTAGAACGGAGCGGGGGTGGAACACGTGACACCGCTCACCTGCCTCTGTAGCCGTTTTCGCATTTGCCAGCCCTCAATGCCCCGGGCCGCCCCTGGGTGGCTCTGGGCCACCCGCGTTCATTACGCATTTGCCGCAGAGCTGCCTTGAAGTGGGTGGGCAGTTCTCTGGAAGTGGGTGGGGTGCTCTCTTCACGTGGGTGGAGTGTTCGTGTTTTAAGAGAGGAGACTCCGCTAAAAAAAAATTGTTAGCTGGATATATATATATTAGTGTTTCTGAGTTTAATTTTTGTTAATAACTGATCACAAATCAGCTTATGTTACAACGTAAATAACAACGAAGCGCGCACCCATTTCCGCCTTTCAGCGCGACTTGAATGTCATTAAACAATAACTAATATTGTCTAACTGTTGCGCGCAGCCAGGGTTTTAAAATATAACTAATAATCTCTAACTTCTACGTGCAGCTAAAATGTTAAGAGAAGTGATTCCTATATGGGTAAGGTGAACACCTGAAAATCCAGTCCGCCCCAATAGCTCAAAGTGTTAGAGCACTGCTGTTTTGACCGGGAGAAGCGGGTTCGCTTCCCGCCTGGGACAAAGTTATTTTTTTTTATTTTTTTATTGGAGTAAATAAAAAGGAGTTTGTTAACCAAACAGACTCCTTTTTAT
Source organism: Garcialebias charrua (assembly GCA_038048925.1). Taxonomy (NCBI): domain Eukaryota; kingdom Metazoa; phylum Chordata; class Actinopteri; order Cyprinodontiformes; family Rivulidae; genus Garcialebias; species Garcialebias charrua. Next base: position 18,663 of record JBBPBX010026355.1, on the reverse strand, counting down.
TTAAAAGAAAATGTGAATTAAAAAGAAAAAAGTAAAATAACTTTGTCCCAGGCGGGAAGCGAACCCGCTTCTCCCGGTCAAAACAGCAGTGCTCTAACGCTTTGAGCTATTGGGGCGGACTGGATTTTCAGGTGTCCACCTTACCCATATAGGAATCACTCCTCTTAACATTTTAGCTGCACGTAGAAGTTAGAGATTATTAGTTATATTTTAAAACCCTGGCTGCGCGCAACAGTTAGACAATATTATTTATTGTTTTAGTTATTGTTTAATGACATTCAAGTCGCGCTGAAAGGTGGAAATGGGTCCGCGCTTCGTTGTTATTTACGTTGTAACATAAGCTGATTTGTGATCAGTTATTAACAAAAAATTAACTCAGAAAAACTAATTCAGCTAACAATTGTTTTAGGGGTTTCTGTAGTTAAATTTGAATGAAATTCAACCCTCGCGCTGAGGTTGTTTGAATGAGTCCCGCCCCAGCTGCAAACAACGAATCAAATGTGAGCAGTACATGACGTCAAACTGGGTCCGTGGGGCCGGGCCCGATAGAACCACGGTGAAGATGGTTCCAGAACAAGGGTGGATCCCGGGCGGAAAAGGTAATGTGAATACGCCGAACCCGGGTTAGAAGCTGGGAGAGCCGGGGAGGGCTGGCCAATGCGAAAACGGCTTGTGAGGAGGCACGGGCCTGTTTGTAGGCGCCTCTGTGCTTGTCTGTTGCAGACAGAGCAGAGGCGCCCTGCTGGGGTTTATCAATTAGGCTAACACCCCGTGAGCCGTGAGGGAGGGGGGGAAGATGGCCCCTGCCCTTTATGTCGGCTGGGAAAACAGAGAGAACTGTTCTGCTGATGTTACTGTGTTTGTTGTTGTTTTGTTTTGTTTTGTTTTTTAGTCAAGAAAACAGAGTCTGTTTTTTTAACTTTATTCGTCCTTATGTGTAACAACATATTTGGCTTTATGTCACTCACAGCAGAAAGAACATGATTTGTGTCTAAAACAGAATCACCAGCTTTTTGTACCGTGCTACAAACAAAGTCTGGACGTGAAAAGATCATTTCCCGTACTGCGTGGGCGGGTGATCGTGTAAAGTTATGAAGCGGACTGGTTCATCAGGCACGCTTCTGTTTGGTGTCCCGGTTTGCCGAGGAGGTTCTGTACCGGTCCGCCTGGCGGGGAACAAATCTGTTCTTACTCCAGGCGTGTTCAGTCCGAGGTGGAGCCGGCGGTGGTCTCTGCCGATGCTCGACCTTGTACGCCGGCCGCTTTTGCAGTGGGGCACGTGTGGCTGAGTGGTGTTGAGGCTCCTGGGGATGCCCACCCAGAGAGCTTCAGCCTGTTTGCGCCTCTGGTCCAGCCTGGTCTAAATTCGATCGAGCGCTTTTCCAAAAAGCCCCGTCTGTTCTATTGACTGGTGGAGAAAATGAATTTTCTGTCCCTCCGGGAGGTCAGTCAGGGTCATCCACAGATGGCGTATTGCGATGACCACTTCAGCCATTCCCCTACCCTGAGCAACAGCTGCTGTCCCCATCATGCGGAGCACAAAGTCTGTTGCCCTGCGGGCTTCATCCAGCAGCTCGGCGGCAGCTTGCTTGTCTGTCGTTACCTGGAGCTCTTGTAGTTTTTTAGCCAGGTAAGCTTGCCTCATTGCGGACGCGTTCATTGCGCACGCTGCGAGGCCCTGAGCCCTGTAGCACTTCTCGAGCAGAGAAGCCGAGGCTCGACAGACTTTGATGGGGAGAGTTGGTTTTGTCCCAGATGACTTGGGAGCCAGATGAGACGCCAACGTGTCCTCAATTTGAGGCACGTTGGCTATTCCCACCTCATCCATCCCGTCCACGTCGAGAAACTGTGAGAGCGGCAACAGCATGGGCGTCCTGGGCTGAGACCAGGTGCGAGTCAGCTCTGTGAGGAAATCCGGGAAGACGGGCATCCTTTGCCTCGTGGCGGCCTGCTGCTTTGAATAAAAATAATTTCCTGCCAACCTCGTAACTTGTTGACGAGGTGGAGGCTCCGGCCATGGGATCTGCAGTGCGTCCGCTGCTCTGTGACACAAGTCGAACAGAGCAGGGATGGAAAAGTCCGTCTCAGGGAGCACAGGTACCTGGGTGCGGCAGAGGTCTTCTCCCTGTTTCCCGTACCCGACGTCGGCATCGTCCGCAGTAAATTCACCTGAGGCTGAATTCGAGATCTCGTCCTCATTCATCATGCCTCAAGTGTCAAAGTCGACAGTTAAGTCCACCATGGGGGCCAGCACATCTGGGCTGTTGCCCCATTCGACTCGGGTGCTGTCATCCAAAGCCATGCTCTCGAGTGGGAGTCAAAGGCTCAGTGGTGTCTGGGTCTGCCGGCACCGCCGCAGCCCCCATAGCCTTGGTGACGAAGTCCGCCCGGTGCCTCCTCACCGCCTCCAGCATCTGGCTACAGGGTGGACAAAACTCGGGTGTATCCAGCGCCATGTTCGCGTGCAGTATACCCAAGCAGACAGGACAGGCCTCATGGGTGTCCGTCGCTGAGAGGGAAAAACCGCATCGCTGAGGCAGGCGCGCGAGGTCGGACTCGCCGCTCTGCTGGTCATTTTTGGAAGTCTTGTCTTTCGCTTTCCTTTCTCCGGAGGCATGTCCGAGATAAATGGTAAATGGTAATGGTAAATGGAGCTTATTTATATAGCGCTTTCCAGCCCCCTGTGAGGAGCCCCAAAGCGCTTTACAATACCAGCCATCCACCCATTCATTCACACATTCATACACCGGTAGTGGTAGCCTGCCTTGCAAGGCGCCATCCAGACCTACCGGGAGCAACTTGGGGTTAAGTGTCTTGCCCAGGGACACGACACATGGTGGGCGGACGCGGGATTCGAACCTCCAACCTTCCGATCGGGGGTCGACTGCCATTACCACTGTGCCACGGCCGCCCCATAAGATAAGATAAGACGAGCGAGTCCTTCCAAGATCCTTTTTCTTCTGATTTGAGATGTCTCCTCCGTCGCGTCGCTTTCGCTGGCTAGCCTTGCTACGAGTTAGCAGAGGTAGCGGTGTGACGCAGTTTGCGCCGTCTAGCGAAGCAGTCTGCGGAAAGAGGAGAAGAAAAAACTACGAGGTTAAGGAAAAATGTGCCGGACTATCTTTCGCTAGCCCAGTAGTACGCAGGAATAATTCTCTGTACGCTCTGTGTAGGGAGCAAGCTCACCTCTGGTCGAGCGATGAAGCAACAGAGAAGTCCCGCGAAGAGAGAGAGTTCAGGTTTAAGCAAGGTGAAGGGCAATAAGAGATCGATGGATGGGCGTCAGCGGCTTAAAGGTATTGTGACATGATGTTGTAAATTTGCATATTTGTCAGAACATATATACAGTATCTTATATCATTCAGCTCTGTTCGTTTTTGCAAAATAAATTATAAATATATTAAAATTTCATTCCAAGTTATGGTAGTTTTTTCTCTGGGACACGCCCCTAAAAATCTGTGCATTTCCGCAAAACGTGACAACGGGAAGGCACGCTCCAACGCGCATTTAAATAATAATGGCGGAGCATGTCCAATCGCGTCTGAGATATATCATTTTAAGACTAAATCAATTATCGCTGCCATTATTTAAAAATACATAAATAGTGCTTCGTGTTGACTCAGGATCTATGCTAATGTCTGTTAGCAGCTGTCGGCAGATAGTCCAGGTCATGTCTGAGATATATCTTTTTTAAACAGTAAATCATCCAAAACTGTCATTAATAGACTCTCCCCGAATAAAAACAAACTACAGATGTTACCTGATCGCGCCGACATAATTTAAAAATACATAAATAGCACTTCGTGTTGACTCGGGATCTATGCTAATGTCTGTTAGCAGCTGTCGGCAGATAGTCCAGGTCACGTCTGAGATATATCTTTTTTAAACAGTAAATCATCCAAAACTCTCATTAATAGACTCTCCCCTAATAAAAAGAAATTACAGATGTTACCTGATAGGCAGTAAGATGGTCGCTGCAGACATAGGACTCTCAGTAGGAACCCATCGGTCACAAGTTCTCTGTACTTCCATTCTAGGCAAAGTTTCTCATCTTTTGGGAATTTGTGAAGGCTCACTTGTTCACTTCTGATATTTGAACACCCAAATGCGCTATAATGTGACAGCATTTTTCAAGTTACACAAAAATAAAGAAGCGACCTTTCAGGAAATGAATCGGTATGGCAAGCAGTTAACACACCAAACAAACGGGCAAGGCTCTGCCTTCTTCCCGTTGTCACGTCACTGATGACTGGTGATGACGTATTGCGGAAATGCGCTGAATTTTAGGGGCGTATCCCAGCAAGTACCAGAGAAAAAAATTACCATAATTTAGAATAAAATTTTAATATATTTATAATTTATTATGCAAAAACAAACAGAGCTCAATGATATAAGATATATATGTTCTGACAAATATGCAAATTTACAACATCATGTCACAATACCTTTAAGTACTCAGAGGGCGTAGCCTCTGGCGCAACGCTGACGCCCCTGCCGTAAAGGCGTGATTGTATTCCTTCAGGTAAAACTGCGCGGGCGCAATTTCCCATA
>JBBPBX010026355.1:0-13556 GCA_038048925.1 Garcialebias charrua | reverse complement strand
CCTAAAGCTAAAAATGGTTTATATTTATATATAGAGATACAGCATTAATTACACCACTGATGGATTTAACTACATTACCTAATCTTTAGCTCCCTAAACAATTTTTTTTGCTCCTAAACCACTCAGTGGATATTTTTTCTCCTGCCAGACAGTAATTATATGGGTTTTATTTACAAACTGAAGCCCTGTAGAAGACATTTGAGATACAATTCAAATTTTTATTCATTTTTTAAGAGACGTAACCGTGTCGAGCTAGCTTCGGTTTAGTTCACTGTATATTGTAATTTATAGCTCCTAAACCACTCGGTTGATATTTTTTCTGCTGCCAGAGAGTAATTACCGTATTCGTCGGTCTATAGCACACAGTTCTTTTGCTCATTTGAATGTCCTGCGTGTTATACACCGAAGCGTGTAATTTATGGATTTTTTCCCATATTTTTAGACCCATTTTTGGCTCTGATTCGCCGTTTTTCATTTTGGGCAAAAAATGGTGCAGTACCACTTTTGTCCGCTAGGGAGACACTTCCAGACCGTTTCTAGCTCATGTGTCCGAAAAAAGCCTCCTCTGGTCGGACTGACTCTGTCGTTGCCCGCCCCCTGCTCTGGATGTAGCTGCATTTAGCTGTGAGGTTCGCTGTTTTTGTTAGCAAGATACCGTAACTCATAAACCACACCGCAGATTTTTAAATCCAGCTGATTTGAACATTTCGTGAGTTGGTTAAGCTCAGGAACCTTTGTGCTATAATGTCAGCTAAGAAATCTATTTTTTAAGCGTTTATTTAACTAAATTTAAAGAAATAAAGCGTCCCACCCGCGTGCATGCAAATCGGCGAACTACTTTTTTAAATCCAGCTGATTTGAACATTTCGTGAATTGGTTAAGCTCAGGAACCCTTGTGCTATAATGTCAGCTAAGATATATATTTTTTAAGCGTTTATTTAGCTAAATTTAAAGAAATAAAGCGTCCCACCCGCGTGCATGCAAATTGGCAAACTACTTTTTTTAATCCAGCTGATTTGAACATTTCGTGAATTGGTTAAGCTCAGGAACCCTTGTGCTATAAGGTCAGCTAAGAAATATATTTTTTCTCGCAAATAAATAATTGTTTTTACCATGTTTTCTTGTGAAGTCCTTCGTACTCGCTCGCTTCTGTGGCCGCCATTTTAAGCAGGGCAAATGAGGCGCTGACGCGTCGCGGTGACGCATAATAGATGCGTGGTAAACACCGAAGCGTGTTATTTACGGATTTTTCAAATATATTGGCAATACTGTAATTGGACAAAGTGTGTTATACACAGGAGCGTGTTAAACTCTGACAAATACGGTATATGGGTTTTTATTTACAAACTGATGCCCTGTAGAAGACATTTGAGATAAAATTCAAAATTTTTATTCAAGACACGTGTTGTGTTGTTGCTAATATGTAGGTGTAGAATCAGAGTACTGTAGACGGAGCTGTCTTCATAACACCATGCTTTATTTCACCTCTTCCAACCTCTTCTTCTCTCCTGCACACATCCTGTTCTCTCCCTACTCGGAGGTTCCCCCTGCTGTCAGTCTTATGCAATTGCAGGACATAACATTTCCCTTTTCCTGAAACAATTACTTACATGTAAATTTGTACAGTAACCTGACAGCAGAAAATCAAAGTAATCAAATTATTATTTCTGTAAGCCAACAGTAATATGAAAGTTTACCCTGTTAACCCTTTGCATTACAGTATGAACAGTAGTAAATTTACTTGTCTTACAGAACAGTATGAACAGGAATAGTTTACACTTTTTTTCACTCTAACTTACAAAACCTGACAACCAGCTTGGTGCATTTCTATCTCTTTGACTTCTTCTTAACACAGCAAGCGGTTCATCAGTATTTCCTGGCAGTGCATATGCATCGAGTACAGTATCATCATTTTGTTCTGCAGCACGTAAGATTTGTTTTGGGAAGAGTGCAAGTTTTGAAGCATTCCACTTGCGCCCATCACTCAGTAAGAAAGTATTTGGTCCAACTTTCTTCATTACAGTACGTGGTTCTGTGAATCTGGAAGATCCTTTGGAAACGTGATCCGGTCTGCGAACACGAACCGTGTCACCCACGTTGAATGTTGGTACTTTAGCTCTCATTTTCTTGTCAGTATATTCCTTCATTTTGTTTTGCTTTTGTTTCACCCTCTGTTGTATTTGAGCTTGGCTTTTGCTCTTCAGTTCCACTGGGAGTATGTTTAACTTGGTACGCATCTTTCTGTTCCTCAGTAGTTCAAATGGAGTAGCTCCGGTAGTTGCATGCGGAGTAGCTCGGTAGTTGTGAAGGAATTCAGTGACAGCTTCCTTCCATGAGCTGTGACTTCTTTCAGCTGTTTGTATGCAGTCTTTAAGCACTCTGTTAAATCTTTCCACAGCACCATTTGCTCTGGGATAATATACACTTGACTTTAAGTGCTGTATCTCTCTCTCTCTCAGAAAAGTAGTAAACGCATGCGAAGTAAACTGAGTACCATTATCTGAAACAAGATACATCGGATTACCCTCCCTACTGAACACAGTGTTTAAAACCCGTATTATTACATCTGTAGTAACAGTAGGAGCGAATGCAACCTCAGGCCATTTGCTGTAGTAGTCTGTTAGCACAATAGCATAACGGCAGTCCCATTTAGCATTTTCAAACGGACCTGTAATGTCTATTGCAACTTTTTCCCATGGTTTGCTAGGAAATTCAACAGGAGTAAGTGGAGCAGTGTTAGTTATTGCAACCTTATCACTGAACTGGCAATTAACACAGGAAGCAATGACAGAATGTACAAATTGGTCCAGACCTGGCCACCAAAAAAGTTCACGCAGTCTCTGCTTTGTACGGACAACGCCTTGATGTCCTTCGTGTGCCAAATCAACAACTCTGGCACGCAGTGAAGCAGGAACAACTAAACGATCTGCAAGTCGTAGTACTAGTGAACCATGGACTGACAACTCATTTCGAATTTGAAAGTAAGGAGCAAGGTTCTCTGGAAGACCTTTTTTAACTTTTGGCCAACCTTTTTCAATTTGGTTGCGCAATAGTGACAGTTCTGGACAGGTTTCACTTGCATTAGTAAACTCTGCCAGAGAAATAGCACACAGTGCCTCTTTAAACACAGCAGCAATCATGTCAGGTTCCTCTGTTGCCTCATCTCCAGCCGGTAATGGTAATCGAGACAAACAGTCAGCCATGACATTTTGATGTCCTGGACGGTAAGTAATGTCATACGTGAAGCAGAGAAGTCGCGCAGACCATCGGGCAATTCTCAATCCAGCACGACCAGCACCTTTAGAAGTGAGTAAGGTGGTAAGTGCTTGGTGGTCTGTACGAAGAGCAAAACGACGACCCCACAGGTATGTTCTCCACCTTTCCACTGCCCAAACGCAGGCAAGAGCTTCACGTTCAACCGTGGAATACTTGCGCTCAGCAGGAGAAAGAGTTCTTGATGCAAAAGCGACAACTCTCTCACTTTGATCTGGATGTAGCTGCGTTAACACAGCGCCTAAACCATAATCTGAGGCATCAGTAGTAACGTAAATTGGCAATTCAGGGTGGTACAGAGCTAAGGCAGGACAATTTACAATCAAGTCCTTCAGTGAAGTGAAGCTAGACTGAGCTTCCGTAGTCCACTTGAAAGTGGAATCTGTACACTCTCTGAGCACCTCACGTAGTGGCTCAGCAACCGTTGCAAAGCCTGGAATGAACTTATTGTACCANAAGAGTTCTTGATGCAAAAGCGACAACTCTCTCACTTTGATCTGGATGTAGCTGCGTTAACACAGCGCCTAAACCATAATCTGAGGCATCAGTAGTAACGTAAATTGGCAATTCAGGGTGGTACAGAGCTAAGGCAGGACAATTTACAATCAAGTCCTTCAGTGAAGTGAAGCTAGACTGAGCTTCCGTAGTCCACTTGAAAGTGGAATCTGTACACTCTCTGAGCACCTCACGTAGTGGCTCAGCAACCGTTGCAAAGCCTGGAATGAACTTATTGTACCATGATGCAAGACCTAAGAAAGACCTTAAAGAAGACAGGTCATGTGGAGCTGGAGCATGAATCACAGCAGCAAGTCTATCCTGATCTGGTTGAAGACCTTCCCTCGAAATGGTGTGACCCAGATAATTTAGGGAAGACTGACTGAATTTACATTTTTGCATGTTTAATGTAAGTCCAGCATCAGTTAGAGCTTGAAGTACTCTCCGTAAATGTTTATCATGGTCTTCTTGTGTGACACCAAAGCAGATGATGTCATCCAGGTATGCTTGTACACCTGGTAAGCCTGTAAGAATGATCGACATCATTTTCTGAAACGCTGACGGGGCAGAGGCTAAACCAAAAGGGACTCTGCAGAAACGAAAAAGTCCATCATGAGTGATGAATGCAGTAATATCACGACTTTCAGGATGCAGAGGCATTTGGTGGTATGCAGAAGCTAAGTCAATCGTAGAAAAAACAGTAGCCCCTCGAAGATTTGAAAACAATTCATCTATGTGCGGTAATGGATGACAATCAGCAACAATTGCTTTGTTAGGCTCTCGCAGATCCACACATATGCGAGGCTTTCCTCCATCTCTTCTCTGTGTCACAACTATGGGAGAAACCCACGGAGAAGCATCAACACGTTCAATGATACCCTTCTCCTGGAGATCCTTGATCTCTTCCGACACAGCTTGTCGTACTGAAAATGGAAGTCTCCTGAGTTTTTGTTGCACTGGAACAGCATTTGGCAACATCTGTACTTTATGTATGAAGTTTTTAGCATAACCAACTTCCCGAACTGACATTCCTGGAGAATGATCAGAAGCAGTATTTGTTAAAGCTGGCTGAACCATAGAGGTAAGAGAAGTAGCATTAGCAGTAACAATTTGTCGTCCCTCAAGCTTCATTTGTAATGCTTGGAATAAATCTAAACCCAGCAGGGCAGCACCTGACTGAACAACAATAAGAGTACCTTCAGTAAAAATACCATCATGAGAAATAGTAGCTTTTAAGCACCCTTTCACAGCAATTTTCTCTTTTGCATAAGTAACAAGAGTAACTGTAGGTTCAGTTAGTACACAGTCATAAAAGTAGGTGTGGTAGATCTCTTCTGGTATAATGGACACTGATGAGCCTGTATCCACAATCAGCTCAACATCTGTACGTCGTCCATTAACAGTCACTTGAACGGTGCAGAGAATCTTGTCTTGTACAGCATTGTTCATGTAAAGAACCGTGGCTTCATTAACGACGACTTCACGTACCTCCTTTTGAGTCGAACGGCAAACACGTGAAAAATGACCCATTTTACCACACTGGTTGCATGTTGTTTTAGCAGCAGGGCATGCAGGGTTGTTAGCAAGATGGTCGAAGGATCCACAGCGGAAGCAGGAACGGCGTGTAGTAGCAGCAAGTTGAGTCGTGGAAGCAGCATGGTCCCGCGGCGTCCTCCTCGCGTCCCAGCGGCGGCTTGACTTCGGCTGTCTTTGTACGGCCCTCACGGGAGCTGAAGCGTTAGCAGCGTTAGCATCAGACAGTACAGCCCTCACGGGAACAGAAATGCTAGCAGCGGTAGCATCAGAAAGTACGTTAGCATCTCTTAATCCACTCTCAATTTGTAGCGCCAACGTTGTAGCTTTAGCAAGAGTTAGCTCCGGTTCGAGTAACAGTCTGTCTCTGATTCGATTATTAGCAACACGCTCTATCAGTTGATCACGTAGCATTTGTTCCTCCATGTTTCCAAAGTCACATGTGGCAGCTAACTCACGCAGAGAAGCTAAGAATTGTTGTACCTTTTCATCCGGCCGTTGTACACGTTGTCGAAACTTGTGACGTTCAGCAATCACGTTCACCTTCGGGACGAAATGTTCTTTAAGGGCAGCAATAGCAGTAGCGAACGTGGTCCCGGTATTCGGCAGGCTGTAGAAAAGTCTTTGTCCTTCCGTACCCAACGCATGGAGTAGAACCGCGCGCTTTCTGGCATCAGGCCAGCCATCTCCCGACGCGGCTATCACTAGCATGTAGTTGTCGAACATCTTTAGCCACGTTGGAAACGGTATTGTCGGTTCGCCTGGGCACGGCATGAATGGAGCAGGCAAAGGCACAGAAAGAGCCATCCTCGTCGATTCTCGTCGATCCTCGTCGCCAATGTTGTGTTGTTGCTAATATGTAGGTGTAGAATCAGAGTACTGTAGACGGAGCTGTCTTCATAACACCATGCTTTATTTCACCTCTTCCAACCTCTTCTTCTCTCCTGCACACATCCTGTTCTCTCCCTACCCGGAGGTTCCCCCTGCTGTCAGTCTTATGCAATTGCAGGACATAACAACACGCAACCGTGTCGAGCTTGCTTCGGTTTAGTTCAGTGTATATCGTAATTTATAGCTCCTAAACCACTTCCAACCATTTCAACCAAAAAATAAATAAAATTATATTCTGCCAATAAACATTCTTCAAAAACATACCCAGGCTACTTCCAATTTATGAGCTGCTGGACAGTATGGAGCTCCGGAGAGACTGCAGCTGGCAGCCGCTATTGTTGTTACACCAGGTCCCAGTGGATCTTGCTCGCTTCTGTCGGTCCCACTGCTGTGAACTGATAGTACTGCAGCGGATTTCAGCCTGATCTTGTCCTTACTTCTGAAGCCCATCCTATGTTTGTTCAGGTCGCTGTCGTTTTAATCCTCCTGACGGAAGTGCGCACTACAAATCACGGAGTTGGTCGTGACGCTTCTGTTGGTGAAATCCTGCCTTTTCAACCGGACAAACTTCACCCAAGCTCTGAAAGCTGGATTTTTTGGTGCAGGAAATCGATTGACACAATGTCCAGACAAACTAGAGTTCGAACAACCCCCGCACACACAAATATTAACCATTATTGGACCTCTTTCGCTTCAATACAATTCAATACAATACAACTACTTCCGACTACTTCGCCTCCTCCTTCTACGTCACGTGTCACGTGACTCCAAAACCGCACATTTCTTTTTAGGCTCAGCGTTTTACCCCTGATTTGTAGCTTTTAGGCTCTTGCTATTAATTTGGAAAGTAGGGAGGATTACAAAAATTACCGTATTACCTCTAAATATAATTTTTCTGCCCCTAAAACTGAGATTTGCCTTTTGATGGAACTCTTTCTTCATCTCGGTCGGCTGAAGCAATGTCCTCATTGCTACAGCTGAGGCCCCAATCCGTCAATCCACCACTCATTCCATCCTAATGCTTAAATGCACAGCCACTTGAACTCCTTGACTTGAGGCAAATACATAAATATATTAAAAGCATTATAAATAAATGGTTCAGTTGCAGGTTATTGTCACTGATTTTACCTACGCTCCCATTACAAACTTTCCTACTTAGAAAAGTTATCTTCCACTGCGTCTGCATGCAGTCACCCTTAATTTCACACAGACTCATCGCTGCAGATGTTAATGCATGTAAATAGGCAAACGTGCATAAAATATTAACATTTACGTTCCAACAGTTCCTGCAGTGGAAGACAGGAAAGATTGCAGCGCCTACACTCACGTCTGATGAATCAGCATCTCCAAGTGGCAACACTGCCTTCAACTTTTGCTAAAGAGATCTCTTAGGGTTTCTTGCTTTTGTCTTGGTATCTAAATTACACCTGTGCACATATACACATGCACTTTTATTCTGTTTGCAAAGCTGTCTTGCGTTCCAAGAACCAGCCACCTTCTGTCAGTTCAGTCTCTTGTTGTCTTACTGTGCATCATTCCAGTCGATGGTTTCTCCACTTCTCTGCTTTGCATATAAATTGCTAAACATGGTTTCATGATGTCTGTCAAAGCATAGAACATGAACTCTGGAAACAGACACAGATGATGGAGCATCAGAGCAAAAAGAAGAAGGAAAAGACTACAAGGCTTATTGCAACCCCCACCACACACTACTACCTATTTGTGTGTGATACAGGAAGCAGGGAACGTGTTTTATTATAGAGGACTTGTGCAACAAACCTCACAGTTGCAAATTAACAGCTAGTCATAGACAGTTCAGCTCATGTCCTTCCATCAAATGAATACTAATTCCATTTTTTTCCTGATTTCTTTGGGATGATAAAGGTCTACTTTGAAAAAAAAAAAATCTGTTATTTCAACAAAAGGAGCAACAATAGAAACCTAATGATGTTGCAACAGTGGTCTTTACTGTGATTACTGTGATTACAGTGAGTGGGTGACATAGCCGGTGTTTTCTTCAGTGAAATGCACTTTTGTAGGTGGAAAAGGTCACCGTATGTGTCTTGGTATAGTGTCGGTACCTCAGCGGAGCCTAAGAAAGTGTTATTTTATTTGTTAACAAGTGTCAGTGTCACAAAAGGTGTCTGATTTAGTTAAATGTGAGATTATATTTTGTCTTGCAGTGTCACATTTCAAAGGTTCTTTCAAGTTTGCTGATGAGGCTGTGATAAAAGTAGCTCTGTTCTGAGAACAGCGCCTGTGCAAACGTAAACAAAAGTAGGTGTTAAGACCCTTAGCAGGTAAAGGTAAATCACATTAAATTACTCAACGTAGATTTTAGGGTTATTTTTTTAATGCTCATTTGTTACAGTTGCAAGAAAAACACGATACACAAAAGAAAGGAAATTGAATGCAGAAAAACACAGAGACACAAGGTAACAATGGCTGAGGTCTAGAGTTGTTGCTGGCTTAATGGGAGAAAAAGGGATGTGAACAAACATCCAGATGCTTCACAAAAACATATATATGTATTATGGGTGTAAAAAATGGAGCAAATAGGCCAACAAAAAAGACGAGCAGGAAAAAAGGGCAGTGGGTGAGATAAAAGGGCGGCCGTGGCGTAGTGGTAATGGCAGTCGTCCCCCGATCGGAAGGTTGGTGGTTCGAATCCCGGTTCCCCACACCATGTGTCGTGTCCTTGGTCAAGACACTTAACCGAGTTGCTCCCGGTAGGACTGGAAAGCACCTTGCATGGTAGTCTGCCGCTACCGGTGTATGAATGTGTGTAGCATTCAATGTGTGTAGCACTTTGAGATTTTCACTAATGAAAAGTGCGTTATAAATTAAATTCATTATAAAAGAAGGAGTGGCAAAATAGCCAACCTGACAAAAGACACCAATTGGAGCAGTGGTTCTGGGATTGGTACACTGCACACACAGTGGAAGGATCTGTGATGATGCTAATAGCATCTTTCTACCATGAATTGTTACAAGAAATTAAAAAATGATCAGTAACATATTTTGTAATCGTTGACTGCTCATTTTGTCATCGTGCCTTTGTTTCATTGACTTATTATTGATCAGCATCGCTCCAACTGTGTTACAGAAGCAAGTTGAAAAGCATGTGGAACTTGCTCATAGTACTCAGTGATGGTGGTGGTTAGGGTTAGCAGTAGAAACCAGAACCATTGTATGCATTGATGCAGTCAGACCCTGTAGCACTGGTTTATATGGCACAGAGCAATATGTGTGAATGATTTATTGAAATGCAAACTTACAGAAGCGCAATAAAGCTGTTACAGCAACTTTCACCACCTTTTATCCACAAGACAGTCATGTTAGATTTTATGGTCCAGGTTGGTGAGAAACCTTTGACTTTTCAAGTTGAGATTCTGACATTTGAGGACATTCCAGCTTAATTCTTCGGACATGAAACACAAACATTCTCATTTTGATGAGTTCAAATGAAAAGCACAGGTGTCCCCTGGCTAGCTTGACAAAAACATTGTGTTATTAACTTCATAACTGAACAAAAGGCTCAAGAATTGACAGATGGACTGAATTTATTTGGACAAAATCTACTTTTACATGGTTCAGGCGTTCTTGTAATCCAGAGCGCTCAGAAAGAAGTTGGATCAGCACTTACCGGTATGTTTTGTAGCAAACTCTGCAACAGTATTAAACAAAACATCATAGTCACAGACATATATTGTTTTTACAGATCAACACATGTTTAAAACTGTGGTAGACGTTCTAACTTTAGGCAGAGTTTCTCCCAAACAGTGCCACATCCACAACAAGACTATCACCAATAATACGCCCATCAGAAAATTATTAATCAAAATCAAAATCCTGAATGCTCTCACACAACAATCCTGAATACACGTGTGTATTAAATATATACATGACTGTGGTAAGAATATGAACGTGTAGCTGGTAATGTCTACCAGTCGATCCAAACCATTTTATGATCAGAGTAGAAACTGCCTTAATAAAAACTAGAGAAATTGAATTTATTGTAAAAATGCAGTGTGAACGCTTATTGCAGAAGAACTTGCTGAAAAACAGTTGAAATAAGCTATAAAACATACTAAAATGTAGTTAAAATGGCAGAACAAGCCAAAATTAGCAGAAGGAAGCAGAAAGAACATATATTTGCTGAATTAGGTTTAAATGTTAGCACAAAAATTGGAAAATTTGATTAAGAATAAAGGCTGAAATTAACCTATAAAAGCTGAAATGTAGCTGAAAGGGGAAATTAAAGCTTAAATACCAGAAGGAAGTGCAAGGAGCTGAAATTCACTTAAAGCTTGGAATTAGATGAAAAGGCTAAAATAAGTATTAAAGTGCAGGCGGAGGAACACTGGAGAGCTAGGAGCGCCAGCCACAATGGATGGATGGCGCCCCACCTTCCAGGCGAAATGAAGCTGTTTTGACCATTAAATACAGGTAGTCCTCGACTTACGACGGAGATCCGTTCCTGCGCAGCGACGTAAAGCGAATTTTTGACGTAAGTCAGAACATATGTCCAAACTGCACCTTATATTTTACCAAGCACTTAGCCTATCCTAACACATTACCCTACATAATTATCAAAAAACACATACATTTGAGAGCCATAATGAAGGGAAAAAGGAGTTAATAACCTACTGGAATGCTGGTGAAGCTGTTTCCTCCGTTCCTCCGTCCCTCCTCAGTATTCTCCATTCGTTTACGTCGTAAAACCGCCGTCCATAAAACAGCTACTTTTCCACAGCTACTGCCTGTCCAGCTTGGTCCAACAAGTTTTGTTTAGTTTTGTTTTTTGAATGTCCAGAGGACCAGACTTAGCTTTTTTAGAGAGTACAGGGCAGTATTTCTCCTCCGTTACGTTTAGAACATAAAACCGGAAACCGGAAACTGCGTAACTCGGCTTTTCAAAATAAAATTTTCAAAATTATTTTTTATTTTTTTAATGGGAGCTGCATGTCGTAACCATGAAACGTTGTAACTCGAGGCCGTCGTAAGTCGAGGACTACATGTAAACACATAATAAATGCAACGAGTCAACGGTGACACATAATAAATGCAACTTATGTGCCGAAGCAACATATATTTTTAACTTCTTCATGATGCTTTGTTTTTTTGACTGATGCGACTTATACGCCGGACAATGCGGTATTTCATTTTTGTCATTACACAGTAAAACATAGAACTAGAAAACAAAAATGACTAAAGAAGTTTCTGGCCATTGTTCCTCTGAAAGCCTTTTGTAAAAATCAGCCAAACTGACAAAAAGATTGGGGGACGGGTTTCATGCTTAAAGTTGAATAGGTGTCTCTAAAACCTCTCAAAATGCGTCCATTTTTTACATCACAAAATTTTCTACCTCATCTAAATTGCAGAGGCTATTCTAACAAAATAAATAATTAAATAACTTGTGGACAGACGTCTCACACAGCTTAAACAAACAAAATTTAGTTTAAAAATGTTTCGACTTAACTGCCAATCAACCAAACCAAAAAACAGACTGGGACGAAAACAGACAAAACTAAAGGCTCCGGCAGAGCTCAGCGTACTGCCTGTACGCCGCTCTACGCGCGCATTCTGTGCGCACGCGTTCACTGGCACAGCTCTGCTTTCGTTCTCGCGTTAATTGCTCGCTTTTCGCTCCAAATTCTTGTTGTAATTTGAGCAGCTGCGCGCAGAGCGTTTACCTACGGGACAAACTGAGGTCGCTGATTGGTCATTTGCTGACACGCCTACTGAATTGATTGACAGGTCGAGTGGGAGACAAAAAAAAAGGCATGAGCTGGCTCGGCTGCAGCCGCTGCGGTGTTTCTAAACTTTATATGTTAATAAAAAGTTCTAAAAAATAAAAATAAAAACAGGGAGCCTTGGTCCTGCAGCCCACAGCCCACCAGGAAATATTTAGAACGTCGCGCAGCCAGGTAGGACATGAGTTATTATTCGCTCGTGACAAATTCATTCATTTCAGTCATGGAGTTAACGGAGGAGGAAGCGATTACTTGACTTTTGGCAAAAAAACAAAAGTCCAGATCAGGGATGAATAAGGGGAATTTAATTCATTTGTGTAACATACAAAACAGTCCGGCGCCGGGCAGTTTATTGTGAGACAACGCGCATCGCGTACGCGGTCGTAAAATTTGAGCTTTGCGCGTTCGTGCCCTGCGGGGCTACGCTTGTGCCTCTGCGTACGTACGGCGTAGTGCGGCGTACTGCCTTACGCTGAGCTCTGCCGGGGGCTTAAGACACGGAAAACTCACTCTGTGGGGAAAAATACGGTAAATAAATAAATAAATACTGTAAAAGTAAAAAGAGAGACCAAAGCCTCACCGCACCAACACTCCTCACGTCGACTTTTATGAATAAGATTAAAAACATGTTGCTGTATGTTCCTCATGTCAAGAACTGTTAAACGCTCTGGAACACGAGTATGAAAGCAGAGCTGTTCACTCATCGTCATGAGCCCCTGTGGTGGAGATAAGAACATGCACAAACGTGCACCAACATTCAGCATCAATAATTAAAAGGCTGATCACAGAACATTGAGAGTATAATCTCTCAGCTATTTACTCCTGACATAGTTGTGAACATGAAAGCCAGCACTAACGCACACAAGCACAGAGGGAGAACAAGCATAATGTTTTCCTGTTTTTCAGCTTTCACCCTCTCATTTTCTTGCCGTTTTATTCTGACTCATCAGGAATTCTATCAGAAGTCGTCTTTGAAGACGTTGGCTCAGTACCACACTCCCTTGTCCTGCTTTTGTTGATATTTTTCTTTCTAAATGTTAATTGGATGCTTATGCGTGTGGGTGTGCCATTCGCCTGTGTGCATTTGCGGTTTGTTGAGTCCTTGGGGGGTGGGGGGGTTGCAAATAAAGCCTGGAGCTTCTCGACAACAGTTGTCATAACGCTCGTGCACTAATTATCTAATTAAAACATAAACAGAAAACAGGAGCTCGGTGAGCGGACGTATTGGCAGTGAGGCGCGGCCTGTGAAGTGCCCTGAAAAACACATTTGGTTCTGCTGAATCGATTCTTTAAATTCTGCTAAATCACTATTCTATATCAAACTTAACTGCTAAAAAATTGCTAACGTTTTGATTACTCAGAATTGTACATTTATAATATTTACAATATCCACAATACTTCAGGTGCATGCTACACCCGATAATGACATCCTGCCTTTGAATAATCAGACTACAGTCAGCTGTCACTGTCAGAGCATCGTTTTACATCCTGCATGCACGTGGAACAACATAAATACATATGACCTGCTCTTTAATAATAATAATAATAATAATAATAATAATAATAATAATAATAATAATAATGTCACATTTGTCATCTGTGTATGTT